>DWQW01004226.1:0-20376 GCA_018249695.1 Heliconius erato demophoon | reverse complement strand
TGCAGAAGTGAAAGAGGAAAGTATTTCGAGGATTATTTGGTAAGTCAACCATTTATATATGCAAATAGGCGAAATTAAGAGACTGCTTCTTCAATCAACGCTGTGTGTTTCGAAGTAACATAATATTAATTGCAAAGTGTTGTTATTTACAAATAGCTTTTAATATATCACAATATATTCAAGTAACATTTCACTCTTATTGTTATATTGAACACCAGCTGTTAGTATACGTTTTTTCATACCTGTTAGGGTGAGACGGGTATAATGGGGACCAATCAAGCGATAAGTTGATACAAATTATTATTGATGTTTATCGTCTGCCGGCGACAAAACACCGTGTAACAGCCTCGTCCCGTCTCCCCTTTCCCGTCACTCATCGGAAATTTTTCATCCATAATATTGGGGGAGTTTGTCAAATTGATATTTATTGGTTGCGTGTGGCTTACACGCAATAATTTTTAAAAATATTTTTTCAAAATATTTTTAATTTTTTTTTATTCTGTAAATTTTTTATATATTTTTTTACTCTATTAGGATAATTAGCAGATCATATTCGGAGATGGCGAGACGAGCTGGACTATTACAGGCCTGAGTGGTACAATAATACGAAACAGGTAAGAGTGGAAGAAATGTCTCTCCATTTCTTCCACTTTTTCCACACAGTACAGGTTAGTATATACCTATAAGTATTAATCTTTTTAGATTATAATATCAAATAATATTCTGTGAAATCTGGTTATGTGGTACCTGGATAAGTATAAAATCCCTATTATTGAGAATTCCAATAAGAATTTTAGTGGAACCTTAATCAGATTTAACTGTACAAATTTAAGTAAAATATGATGTTTCATATTATTTATTTCTTGTGTCACTTAACAGTAATACTACCTGCTGCAATTGTAAGCGTTTAAAAAAAGAGAGTGAAAGAACTTCACAATATTAATTTCACATCTAAAGTATGTGTATGTTTTTTAAGATTTTTATTTTTTTTATTTTTAGGCTTCACGCACATAGCAGGATAGTCAGAGGGAATCTGGAATTCAAGAGTAGTCCCGGAGGCATTGAGTGTTAAGTGATAGAACTCAGAGCCGCGTTTTGAATCGTTACCAGAGCGAGAAAATGCAAATATTAATTATTTAATTACCTCAAGTGGGAATCGAACCTACAACCTATCGCATTTATGGTCACACGCTTATGCCAATGCACCACGACTGGCCTCAACCTCAAAAATATAAATATAAACAAACATTCAAGTTAAAACAGTAGGTGTGCCACTATATTAATTCTATTATGACTTTCACATGAAATATTTCATACAGACGCCGCCTCTTTTCATTAAACCAAGGTCTTTAAACAAGTTCCATTAATTACCTTTACTATTGTCATTTTCTATTGAAATGTTCCACGCCTTTATTGAAGTTCAGTTTATGCTTAATAGGTTGATATTTGGTATTTGATTTAGAGTGTAATTGATTTTTTATATGTGATGTACAATAATTGATTTTTATAGACTGTAAATGATACACACTGCTTCTTCAGTTACATACTGCTTCTGACCGTATTAGTTAGGCAGGCTAGATATAAGGTGCCTAGTGTTAAGACACTCAGGTCTCCGTTTTTCGCCAAATTTTCGAAATATTTTGTGTTGTGTGACAGTAGTCACTCAATGCTCGTTGAGTTCTGCCACTCAACACGTGTTGCCTCGAAAATTCGGCAGAAATTGGGGAACGGAACGGATGTGGCGTCTTAACACAAGGTTTCTCCTGCCTATCCTGCTATATGCGATAACTTTATTTAGGCGGAATGTAGAAAACGGCGTGCCTGGACTAGTGTCCATAATTCTCTCTGACGACGCTGCTATGACCTAAACAAAATAAAAACTGTATCAAACCAAGATACGACTATACAATTCGCACAAACTTAACAGAACATAAATGCGCAAAGGCGGCTTTATCACAAAATATTTTCTAAGCAACCAAATAAATATCCAAGAATCTATTGAGAAAAATATAACTATTCGATATCTTTCTTTGACTTGTAAAAACTATATTTTTTACATATATTTTATAAATATTTTCTCGTGTTAAACAAAATAACTACAGCAAATCAGATGCGTCCTTATATAATTTAGTTCACTATTAATAAACTACATGATTACATAATGCTTAGTTGAACCTTCACCTAGCAAGCTGCGAAGGTAATGTCAAAGGTTAGACATATATTATAGGTATAGATATAGCCTATAATAAATTATCTGAAATAAAACTTTAAAGACTCCATATTGATATACCACCATTTCTTATAAATATTCGCTTTAGTAGTAAGACAAAGCGCGGCGTTGAGTTCCGTCGGTAGATGCAATATCTCCAAAACTGAGTGGAAAGCGGGGACCGAAGTGTCTTGACACTAGTCTCCCCCTACCCTGCTACAAAAAAGTATAATTTGTACATATTATATGCTTACGACTTAAGAACGGTTAATCCAATTTAATTGAAAGGTTCATTTACAGCCAACTTATTGTGATAGTTTGTTTACACCACATTGTTAAACAAAGGATATTAAATTACTCTTGGGAACAAAATAAATATCGAATATTCAGCGAAAATTAACATTTAATACAACCAGTTATTTTATCAATTATCTTAAAATCATTAATGTAGGAAAAGATGATGTAAATCGCTATGTAATTCTGGTTTTTAAGTTAGTACGTAAGGTTATTTCTGGCTGTGAAAACAAATACTGTGGGTTTAATGGTTATCTTTAAAGATATATCATTTTTCAGTTCTGTACAGACATTATTTTACAGGAATTTGTCACTTAAAATTGATTCAAAGTGAACCAATAACGAAGTGATACTTCCATAGGTTACGTCCACCACGCACGTTCCGGAGATATGTAAAAATAAACAAAGAAGATTTTTTTTTACTTAAAAATAATTCCGGATTATGGATTTATTATTATTTTGTCAGATCATCACCATCCCACGACGACTGAGGCTCTGATCAAGATAAGTCAAATCAAACTGACCTAAATACCTGACCATTAGCTAGAGGGTCACTGCTTGACAATGAACTCAAAATGTTCACCGATAAATCGAACCTACAATTAAATAACTACCTATTGTCTAATATTCATAACAACTCCACGCTTCATTGTCTCGATTTGATCGATCCATGAGGACCATTGTTGAACACTAAATATCAAGTCTTCGAAGGTGATCGGCGAAAGAAAATAAATACCGATAGCTCTCAAGGCGATATCGCTTGACATTTGCAAAGAGTTTGACTTTAAAGTTATGTTAGTTTACTATTGATATATTATCAATATATCAATAGTAAACTAACATAACGACGCGCATAACATAAGACGTATAAATTTAAAGTTATATTACTTTACTACTGCATACTGATGCAGTTAATAAATAAGTTTGTCAATAAAATGCCAAATTTTAAATTTTTTACATATAATTGAAAAACTTATTTATTCAAATTTTTTAATTTTGATATACGAATCAAAATATAAAATTTCTGTTTAAACTTATAGAGACTCAATTTTTGGTATGAAACATTTTTTTTATTTTACTATATTTTCTAGGTTTCATTGTGGTACAAGCGTGTGACTGTAGATGCGACAGCTATGGGTTGGATTCCCACTCGGAGATAATTTATACATTAATATTTTTTTCGCTCTGGTAACAAGGCAAAGTACTGCGTTGTGTTTTGCTCAACACGCAGTACCTCGAAAATTAGATGGAAACTGGGGAACGGAGTTTACTAGGTTTCCTCTGCCTACCCTGATATATGCTGGATATAGAGTCAAGTTAAAAAATATATATTTTCTTTACTTCGTGGTACACAGTCGTGCCATAGTCACGGTCCGTGTCAAAAATAAATTTAAGTTAGCCGTAGAAATATTTTTCGAACTATTTTTGGGATTGATTTACCTCGAAGGTTAAACCTTATAAGGGAACCACGACAAATGCTTTACCTTAAAAAGATTTGCTTTATAAGTTTGCTATGACGCGTGATGTAATAGCATTTATATATTTTTATATAATAAAGGCCGTCGTGGTATAAGGACATATCTGCTTTAACTTGTTTCATATGACTTTACATCTCATTTCATAGGGACTGGTTATATTTATTAATTAAAATTTAATTTACAAATAAAAAGCGTAGCATTGAGTTCTACCATTAGAAAATATATTCATATATCACTAGGACCTTTTTTCTCTGATGGTCACTTAGTTGATAATAAAATCTTGTTGATTGATTCAACGAGAGTTTTGGACACTGTATAAAATAGAAAATAAAAAAAAATACTTTTTGTATAAAGTGACATTAATTAAATATTCATTATTAATCTGTGTCAAGGTTGAAGATTTTTTTTTAATAAATCAACTGGCTCAATAGGAACAAGTACATTACCGAAATAATAAGTTCGGAATAAAGCATGATCGTATTCATTATCGATGTAATTGTATATCAATGTCAAAATATGTAAATTAAGTCCTATAATTGGTTCACTTTTGCATTCACTGCCATTGTTTGCTGTAGGCTATCGATCAATAGCTCAAATCGATACTAAAGTATTATTAATATTGAGTAAATAGTCGACAATAGGTTGAAATATAAGAAAAAATATATTTATTTCTTATTAGTTATTTCGTTAAGAACACGATTCAAAAATAATAAAATTTTGCGTTGGTTAAAGCGACACGTAACTTGAGTGGTGTTTGTTATATGAAAAATCGAAAGATGACAAGTCTCTAATTTATAGATTTTGGTATGTTTAATGAAATATTATGATTTAATAAAATAATTTAACTAAATTAATATGATGAATGGATGGAAATACATCACTATCAAGTCTTCAGCAGCCGCAACAACATCTATCTTTATCAAAAAATAAAGAGGAGAACAACAACAACAGAGTGATCTTTATTTTTAAGTAAAAAAAAAATAATAATAAAAAACAATTGCAAGTTAAGCGAGTAAACTGTACTACAGTGAACTGAAGTGACAATTACGATGAAATGCCGCGTTATGTAAGACGAGACCTTGAGGCTTGACCGTAGTCGTGAGCGCGTTGACCAGGCGTGGCCCAACCACGAGAGAGAGCGGCGACGGTTTGACAACCCTTCACTAATACACTTATAATTTGAAAATCCTTTCACTACTCACTATCAAAATGAAGGCCTTCAAGTATTATAATACGTTTCTGGAGGAATTTGAAAAGGGCAAGTTGTATTAATTACTCGACAAACAAAGGTTCAAATCTGTACCGTTCACAAACAATTGTATTTATTTGCCTTCAAATAATTGTTATTTCAAGGATATCTAGATATAGATATGAAATGAAATATTACTAACTAAGAAGTATATAAAACTTCTTTTGTAAACATTAAATATACATGTAACACGGGAAATAATATTTATGATAATAGCTTTGACAGGTATTTTTTGTATAGTTTTCTTCAATTATTATTTTATGATTATTTATGTTATAACTATGTTATTATTAATGTTATAATTTTATTGTATAAAGAGTTCCTTATTGCTACTTACATACGCTATAATCATGTGCAAATATTTAGAAAGGATTTTTTTTAAAAACGTTAATCGCTAACGCTTCTGTTTGAACCACTTTGTTACTTATGAAGTCGTGATAGGAGCAGCTTTGACTCACGATTCGAGTTCATGTTTTGGATTATATTAAAATTTGATAAGTGAAAATGTCATGAAGAGAATGTAACAATTTACAGCTGAGCTTAAAGTGAATATAACAATTTATGCATAATGCATAAATGTTTTTACGATATGTTTTACGGCATATACAAAATATATGAATATTTTAGTAATATTTACGATATTAACATTTGTATTTTAAGAACTTTAAGTATTAGGGGATTTGAACTGTCACCTGCTGGTTATAGTACCTTTGGATAATTTTTATTTTGTTATTTACTTCAAAATATTTTTATTGGGGACTTTTGTTGTATCATTAAATTAATATTTCAATATTATACTAAAATTTCGTACTGACAAGCTATAAATATTCGGTAAAGGGAATAAGTATTTTCTTCGAACAAGCCGCGTGTGGAACTAACACACGGTGGTGGTATTGAAATTTGTTAACATAATTTATCATTTTGCTTGAGTTTAACAAAGTGATAATTTATTGTTCATTCAAATATGCTCCTTCTCTATATAATTTAATAAATATATTTACATACAAAATTGTTTCATATATGTATGTATGAATGTATTTTCTTTTGTTTTCATTGTTATCAATGGGGAACGGAATGTTTTAACACTAGATCTACAACCTTTATGCTCTCTTTTATATGCGGGATTTAAAAAATAGAAAAATATTTTTTTTTAATTAAAAACAACAATTACAAGTAAATTAATAATTCCAAATATTTCAATGATATTTAACTATTGTTAGTTAAATATCCACGTTGGTATTTAACAAAAATTTTAAGTTAAAATTCGTCTAAAAAGTACCTACTCCAATTTAAAAGTAATCTTTTTCACACCGCATTACTCCACACTACTAACATTTTCTTCGTTTTACAAAACCAAAGTGTCTTGCCAATAATAATCTATCACGAGCAGAAGCTTATAATTTTGACATTGCCTAAATGTAGGTCGTCTCGAAAGGTGCCAGTCTTGTTCACTTGGTTGGTTTTTGTTTAAAATGTAATATTAGAAGTTACACTTTTTATTTCTGAGGCCAGTCGTGACTGTGATTGTATACGTGACAGGTTGTGGGTTCCATTCCCAGTTGAGGAAATGAAATGTTTAATATTTTCATTTCTTAGCTCTGGTGTTGTCTCGACAACGTGCAGTGTTGAGTTCTGCCACTCAACACGCAATGCCTAAAGAATTCAGCGTGAAGCTGTATATTTACATATCAACTTTTTATAAATTCAAATGTATATATTTGTTGTTTAGGGGAATATATGGATTCTTTCTAACAAATACTGCTATATTAATAAGAAAGAAAATTTTGGTATAAGATATAAAAAAATATGCGGCACATACATTTAATGATTATCGAACTGATGTTACGGCGGATAGTGGTGAGTGGAGTGTCTTAACACTCGGCTCTCACTCTACCTACCCTGATACCATGCTGCGTGCACCGTGAAGGTGAAAAAAAACTAGTGTTTAATATTTTTTAATATTCCATAAAATGGTATAAAGGTAATATGCACAATAAATCACATCATTTTAAAATAATTTACATAAGATTTAAATAAATATATATACATTACAAATCTCTATATTAAGTATACTGTCATTATATCACAAATATTACAAATTTATAGTACACTTAAGCAAATGACAAACGTTCCATTCAGATATTAAAGTGATTCTGATAACGATCGCTCTTCTCGCCACGGGTCGGTAGTAATTGACGGGTTTCAAATTTGTAAATGTATGCTATATTATTAATAATATATAATGTAAATAAATATTATTATAATATAATATAAAGATGTAATTTTTTTATTAATAATATTATACGTTTACAAATATATAAACTATATTGCAGACATAGATTTTGTCTTTTCTCAAGAATTCGGCGTAGTCGTCGTCTATGAGCGTGATACAACATGAAGTCATAAAATAAATAAAAAAAACAATATAAATTATTATATATAAGGTTACGTACAAAATATATAAACCTTCTAGAAGTACAGCGTCTACATGTAAACGATGACGGTTATAGGTTCGAATCCTAACGCGGACGGGAGGGAAGGGGGAATAAATGAAATATTTGGATTTTCCTCGATCTACAACAAGAAAAGCACGAGTTCAACAGGCAATATCTCGAAAGTGTGTAACGGTCTATCTGAAACTAGGTTCCCTACAGTCACAGCGTAAGCTTAAATAAATATTAATTAATCTTTATACTATTATATATAGATTTAATGTCACAAAAAAAATTATGGTTATGTTTAAATTAAATTTAAGCACTAATTTCTACTATATTATCCAATTAAGTAAAATGCATTGATGCTCATTTTTAACACTCAGCTGTATCCATATTCGGACAGTTAATTATTTAATTAGTTTTGAAGTATGTTTACTGTATTATGTGGCGATAACAACCTAATTTAAATTAAGTTTTATGGGTAGGTGCGTCGATATCGTCGGTCGTAATTTTATCCATATAAAGTTTACACTTTCCACAGATATTTAAAAATTATATTAAATAATATAAACTTAAATGAGTGTATTCTTCAATTGCCTTTAACCGTTAAACTAAAATCATGAAAATTGTACGGAATTCCTAATGAGCGAGTCCAATTCACACTTGACTAGTTTATCTCTGGCACTACATACATAAAACGGGTAACCATTTATTTAACGTTATGTGGTGGTTATAAGGACCATGTAAACCAAGTCAATTATATTTTTTAACATTTTTAAAGTGTTATTCCACACTTAGGAAAGAAAAATACTTATTTAGATAACGTATAAAAATTTGAACGTAGCGGGACTCGAAACTGCGCCTCCTGGAAACCGACCAGGCGCTCTGACCACTGAGCCATACGTTACAGGTCCTAAATAAGTAGGTCAATTATAATAAAATTAAAAAAAATCTAAATTATCGACTTAGAAGTAAACGCTTTATAAATCCAAAACAATAATTTCTATTCACATAATTATATAAAGAGCTAAGATACAAATTCATATGTTTATAATATAAGTTAAATAATTTGAAAACGTACTCGCGGAAACGCCTGGAGGGGTAAAGCTGAAATAGGTCGCGAATTTTCAAACCGCACACGAACAACGAACTTAGAGTATATAGCCTTAAGATATATAGTAGATTTTGAGAATAAATGTTGATTCAGGATGTTTCTTTGCCTTGTAAGCAGCCGGGTAATATGGATACTGACATCCGTTGTACTAATGCCATGAGTTATGTATATTAAAAACTAAATTAAACCAGCTTCACGCTGTATCCCGCATATAGCAGAGTAGGCAGAGGGAACCTAGTTTTAAAACACTCCGTTCACCACTTTTCGTCGAATTTTTCGAGGCATTCCATGTTTGAGTGGCGGAGTCACAGCCGGGAGAAAATATTCATAAATAATTATTCATTCCCCCGAGTGGAGATCGAACCCACAACCGTCGCGTTGCAGTCACACCTTTGTGCCTCTGCGCCACGAAGGCCTCATATATACTAGCTTCAATAAAACTAATTTAATTAGCAAGCGTGTAAATTTTTTATCATTGTCTATTGTGTGCAGCCTTGTTGTGCATTATGAACAGATTTGTAAAATATTTCTAAAACATAATTACTTTATTTAAATAAAACTTTGGATTTAATAACCTGACCTCGCTGTATTTGGACCTCGATATCAGCATATATTTTTATGATTGTTGTTTTTTAAGCTGTTGTGGCAAGTAGTTTCTAGTTGTTCTAAGTTTGGTTTGGTTGTTATTATTAACGTATAGTTATGTTTCGTGTTTTGGTTTTTAGTGTTATTTACCGTTTTAAAATGTTTCTTCAGTCACGTGATTTTTTTAATCGACTACCACTTTTGTATTAAATCTTTTTTTTATCAGCTTCACGCTGTATCCCGCACACAGCAGGGTAGGCAGAGGGTACCTAGTGCTAAGACACTCTGTTCCCCACACTACCGAATTCTGGAGGCATTGCATGTTGAGTGGTAGCCTCAACGCCGCGCTTTGATTCGATACCAGAGTGAAGAAATGGAAATATGAATTTAAGTAAATAATTCATTTCCTCGAGTGGGGATCGAACCCATAACCAATCAGTTGTCGGTCGGTCGGTCGTGGCGCAGGAGCACAAAGTGTGACTGTTAAGTCACACTTTGTGCTCCTGCGCCACGACCGACCTCAATCGTATTGAATCTTAACAATGGAATTTTCAATAAGAAAATCATTATATATATTTTTTTAAAAACTACACACACATTTTGTTCTAAATTACATAAAATTATACAACAAACTACTAGTGAAACTATAATCTATGATTTACATTTCTGCCACTTTCTACTAAATACATGTTTTCTATAAATATATGTAATTGAGATTTAAGTAAAATCGATACAGGTGTGTCCCAGGCCATTTATCGTTTGGCTTTAGCTGTAGGTATAATATTAAAAAGATGACTTTCTATGTATGGGTTTGGCGCGACAAGTTTCTGCAACACCAAAAAAGTGTTGCGCGAAAGTTGACTGTTTCCTGATTTAAAGTTTCGTCATATAATTATTTTAAAAATCGATATTTTTAAAATAATTGGAAATTTATTATCTAATATTTTTTTATTAAGGATTTTTTAATTTAATTTTATATAACAGATCTTGATTGAATATACGTCAATATTAGTAACTGGAATTTCTATTTTATTACTTTCACTGTCTCTTTTAAATATCAATTATTATCTTGATGGATCTCCTGTATGTTGCGGGCTACCAGTTGTAAGCCATTCCAAATTTAAAATCAAAATATTTTTATAAATAAATGATTTTGGCAAGCACTTTGAATCGTCGATTGAATTAGCTTCTACTAACATCGACTCAGAACTCAGTTCTTCTAAGAAAATCTGATAAGAAACTCTACAGTTGATCTTCTATTCCTTTCATATTTTGTATGCTGACTTTTTTTGCGTCTGATAAATATCAGGAATACTTACTCATATTTGCTTTTGATGTTTGATCCCAATTTTAGATTTATCGATTTCCCATTTTTAGAATAGAATATGGTATCATAAGTTTTCGCTCCGTACCTTATAAGAGGAAAGCTGCTGTTATATCTTTATTAAATTATTAAGGTATATAACAAAATATTTGCTAAAATCTATATGAAAAATTCCATCAATTTCCTTTGTAAAATTTTAAATTATCGAATTTCCAGTAGATTACAGTACAAATCTACGCTATAACAGAATAGATGCCCGCAGCGGTAATGCGGCTAAGCTTATTACGTTTGTAGATCTTGGCCCTGACTCGGAATGCATTGAAAAGTTATTGACTTTTGATAATGAAACCAGTTTCTGTATATCTGACCGAGAGTACGCGCCCCAGTTCAATACCAGTCGTACCTGTACCTAAGCACACACTCTTTCACTTACCTTTCTATTATCTATAATGTACATTGCTTGGTTTTGGTGAATTTAGTTGTGATTTTGAAGGAGTAAATACGCAATGTATAAATTAAATAAGCTTGCGTCGTAAGCTATAGATTTTGTGTCGAAACTGAGTAGAGTCGGGCGTGTGGTCAAATTATGTGGTACTTATTTTATTTATTAATGCTGCATTTTTTAATTGAATATAAATTTTCACTGGCACTCATTAAATGATCTTATATTTTTGAATAAATTTTAATGTTACAGCAGAGTAAGCACAGGGAACCTAGTGTTAAGACACTCCGTTCTCCACTTTTCGCTAAGTTCTGGAGACGGAACTCAGCGCCGCGTGGTGGCAACTTAGTGGCGCAGTGGCATGAGGTGTAACTGTAAAACCGACTGGTTGTGGGTTCGATCCCCACTCAGGAGATGAAATATTTATTTAAATTTATATTTTCATTTCTTCGCTCTGGTATCGAGGTTAAGCGCGGCGTTGAGTTCTGCCGTTCAACACACAATGCCTCCAGAATTCGGCAGAAAGTGGGGAACAGAGTGTCTTAACACTAGGTTCTCTCTGCCTACCCTGCCGTGTGCGGGATACAGCGTAAGCTGATTAGATTTTTTTTTATTTAAACAAAAAAAACGTAAGCATATTTATAATCTTATGACATTAATTATGTGATATACTGTTAAACATAAAATACAATTTTTCTTTTTAAAAGAAACCTAATTTGTCCAAAAAACAGAAAACATAGAGCCCAACATAATTTATATCACAAAGAGAGAAAAATGATATCACATTATAAATCACAATTTTACTTATAAAATAAACACAATAAACAAATATATAAGCAAAAAAAACATGCACAGGTACAGGGGACCAGCGGCTGACACGGAAAAACCTGTGGCTTTCGATCACGATAAGTTTCGCAGTAAGTTACTAACAACTATCAGGTTAGTTTTGCAAGACTTAGAAAATAGCTTATGGATTGATCTCTACGATTTGCCTTGCCCTCGGCCTACCACGTTGCTTTGTTGAAATAGTTAGTTTTCTAGATCTCATTGGGCAATTCAACTTACGCACTGATATTGAAAATTGGTAATTTATATATTTGGTGTTTCGATACCTGCTATTTATATGTTTTAATTTTGACACACATAGTTATGATTAAACCGTGGAAACTAGTGTTGAAACACTCTGTTCCCATTAAGACACTTCCGTTCCCCACCTTCCGCCGTGTTTTAGAGTATTGAGTGGTGGAACTTAACGCCGCGCTGATCTCGTTATCAGAGCAGTAAAATGAAAACATATTTTTTTTTTCATATTTTTATTTACTTCCTCTAGTGGAAAGAAAGCCTGTCCAATTTTTAGTCGCACGCTTGTGCCCTATGCCACAACTGGCCTCAATATTAATATGTGTTATATAAATATTACAATATATGTGAAGAAGGGTCTTTTATAGAGTACGTAATGACGTAAGAAAACATTTTGCATACGAACATTGTGAAAGTGAGGTGTGACAACATTATTTATGCATATTATTCTTTTATAGGTACTCCGCACTTTCTCTACATTGTTTTTTAAAGGTCATGTTTAAAAATTCTTATATATTGTTTCTATGAATTTATTCAATAGATGTGAAAAAACCCTTTAAATAATATCAGCTTCTCGTTGCATCCGGCAAACAGCAGCGTAGGCAGAGGGAACCTGAGATAGAAAACCCAGTTTAACCCTTTTTAACCTTATTTTTCGAATCTTGAGGCATTGCGTGAGTGGCGGAAATACCGAACGACCACGCTTTTCTTTGTTGAAGTGAAAATATTAAACATTTCATTTCATTGAGTGGAAATCGAACTCACAACTGCTGCATTGCATGCCAATCTGCTGCATTGCATTTACCGTCACATTTTGTCCCTACGCCACGACTGTCTTCAACAGATGTGAAAAAAAGAATCATTAAACAATATAAAGCCATTAAACTTCAGCAATAAATTTATAAGTCCAAAACATTATTTTCTTTGAAGGAATATTGTTAAAACACGTAAACATAAATAACATTTATGAGGTGGAAACTCGCTTTCCTAATAACCGTGTTCGAGCATCGTGATCGCCGACCCGGCTCTCAACGCCGTGTAATTTGTTCCTAAGCAGTTGAAAATAGTCTACTTTAGTTTAAAAAGGAAATTCCCGGAGAAATTCTCCGTCTAGAAATAAACTGTTACTTGTTTAACGTCGAGGAAATGAGAGGACGCGAGACGTTTAGGGTAGTTTTCTTAAAGTTGGTTATGTTGGCGGCGGTGTGCATTAATAAGGAGGTTCTACACTCCGGGCGGGCTGGGAATGGGGTGGTTTCGTTTCATTTTCAAAGGTTGTCTTCAGAGACAGGTACATAAAAGTTTTTAATAAAGCTCCATCTATCTATCTATACGGGTTTTGATTGTGTTAAGAAAATGAATTGTGCATCATACATTTTCATGAAAATTCTTTGTTTGTTTGTATGTGTAGTATTATATATATTATCAGCTTTATGCTATATCTGTAGCAGTGTAGAGTTAAGACACTCCACTCCACTCCACATTTCCACCGAATTCTGGAGGCATTGCGCGTTGAGTGTCTTGTTACTAGAGCGAAGAAGTGTAAATACTAAATATTTCATCGGTTCGAGTGGGAATCGAACCCACAACCTGTCGCTTTAACAGTCACACGATGTTGCCAACGCCACGACCGGCCTCGAGGTTGCTAAGAATATGAATTCAGCATCATTGATTTTTATGAAAGCCCTTTGTTTATTACTATTATTTTCTTTACTTCAAATTATAGTATTATAAATAACAAGTTTTATTTTTACCCACGTTTTGAAATAGTAAAAATTACATATAATCAGGTTCATGCTGCATCCCGCACACAGCAGGGTAGGCAGAGGGAACCTAGTGTTAAGACACTCCGTTCCCCACTTTCCGCCGAATTCTGGAGGCATTGCGTGTTGAGTGGCGGAACTCAACGCCGTGCTTTTGCCTTTTTGCTTTTGCACAACGTTTTTATTAATTAAAAATTACATAAATTATTAGAAACGTAGAGCGCTATGTAAACTTAAAACAAAATAGAATTTAACAAGCTGTGTTACAGTGAAGAACGCTTTTATTGTTCTCGCGCCAACAAATATATTAACATTGTATGCAGGTCCCGTTCTCTTATTTTAGCTTGCTCATTACTTTAATTATTCTTAAAGCGACCTCTACATCGTAGGTCAGTGGTGATTGAGGTCACATGTTAATTTAAGATCCAACTATAGATAAGAAAAAGCTAATTGACAAAATCTGAAAATATTTCTTATGCACAAATATAATTATTTTTGTTTATTGTATTTAAATGTATAAGAAAAAATACGTGTAGGTATTTAATGTCGCTTTATAGTATAAGCAACCCAAACGTGGCTTCACCAGCTTAAATCTATTGTTATGTTATAGCCAAATTAAACAAAATCTTCACAATAAGTTTAGACCATGTGTTATTGTGATGTAAGCTATATTACTGTAAGGTTTCATATAAATTCGTTCAGTAGTTTTTACGTGAAAGTGGAACAAACGTCCATCCTCACAAACTCACATTTATAATATTATAAGTAGAAGAGTAGGATAGGGTTATGATAAGTGACGTCAAAGTATGATTTTTTAAAATTATTCATAAATAGTTATAATTTTTTCTTATATAAAGTAAAATAAAAAGAAATTCAGTCAGCTTCACGCTGTATCCCGCACATAGCAGGGTAGGTAGAGGGAACCTAGTGTTACAAACCTTTCTCCACTTTCCGTTGAGTTCTGGAAACAATGCGTATTGCGTGGCGGAACTCAACGCCGCGCTTTGCCTCGGCACCAGTGCTTATAAATTAAAATATACACGTAAGTAAATATTTCATTTCCTCGAGTGGGGATCGAACCCACAACCACTCAATTTTACAGTCACACTTTGTGCCAGAAAGAAATTCTATTTGACTAATATCATTAAATTATTACATTTAATTTACACGATGTGCTTTAGAAAAGAGAAGAATGGTTTTCCTTTTTTATATCTATATCTATTATCGCGATTTCATCAAACCATATAGTTGTAATATATAAAAGTTCCATCAAATAAGTACTCGAGACTTGCCATATATATATAGATATATATATATAATAATTCGTATTCCACAAAAAGTTGAGAATGACAGTAAAAGTCCATTTTAATATTCACCTCGGCTGCTATTAAGAGCGCCTACTCCTAATATTATATTTTATTTGGAGGATTCTGATTGAAAGTATTGAGGCGTGACAAAATGTGAATGGAGTCCTCGGGTAGGGGAAATTGTGGGGTCGTTATATACTGCCGTCGAGGGCGTTCGGAATTTTGAAATACGTTCAAGTTATGCTATAATTTTTAATATATTTAAATGAATGTTTCATGTTTTTTTAGTAAGAGTTGATTGTTAAAATATTATTTCATTTCTATTTTTAGTGGTTTTGTCAAGAATAATAAAAATTATAAACGTATAACAAACGCCATTTCACTACTTACTAACTATATATAAAACTCTTCTGTTACTGACTAATAGACAGACAAAGCACAGATGAAACTACTGGGCATAGAAAATTGAAATTAAAATTATAGGTAGATTAAGGAGTGTAGGGGAGCTCTAAAAGAGGATTACGTCTTAGAAGAGGAGGATTTTACCTCTCAAAGTCCACATAAATAAAATTGCAGGCGACAAATAGTAATATAATTTAGTCATTAAACAGATGTAAAATATAAATGCAGATAATAACCTTTTTTTTACGAAACAACCTCGATCAAAACCTAAAGAAACTCAATACAATAAATTTAATTATTATAATATAAACTTCTAACACTTATTCTACATATAAATAGTTAATTAAAAACATAAAGACGACGAATATAGCTCTAGAATGACGCAATAATAATAAACTAAGAGATTTGCGAAATGTTATAGCTAGCAAAATTGGAGTACAGCGAGCACTTTCCTATGGTGGCATTGAATTTTAGTACACCGTTTTAAAATTTCACAATATTTATTACTAAGTACTATAGTAATATATATGAATTTATACATGTAATTGCCAGCAAAAAGTTACCGATGCATAAAAATATTATAAAGGGATGTGCGCGTGCCGTTGCTTGGGCAACGCATGTTGAAATGTTCAATATTTTTTTGATAGAAGCTGATTTGGATGTAGCGAAACCGCATTTCAGGCGTAACGAATACAGTTTTTGCAGCTATTGTAGCGGTGTTGGGTTTGATTACTTCAGTTTTGTGTCTGCAAGTGGTATCAAAAATATTTAGTATATTTTCTATTAAATTTCAAAATTAATTTTGTGCAATTAAATGTTTAATTAATTAAAGAATATATGACAGTGTGAGAATATTCGAGAATAGCAAAAATAGTTAACTGTTTATTTGTTAATCTTTTTAAGAAGACAGAATCTATTTTCATAATTTTTTCGTCTATTTTAGGTCATAACATGTAAATTTCAATTATGAATATATAATCATTACACGCAATTTCTTTCTCAAATATATTTTACTTTTTTTTAAAGACAAAATAAAATAAAATTAAGTTAGGTTACGTTGTATCCCGCATATAGTAAGGTAAGGAGAGGGAACCTGTTGTTAAGACACTCCCACCACTCTTCGTTGAGTTTTCGAGGCATTGTGTGTTGCGCGGCGGAATTCAACACTGTGATCTTTATCTTTGTACTAGAGCGATGAAATGAAAATATAAATAAATTATAATTACTACCCCGAGGGGGAATCGATCCTCACACGCTAGTGCTCTGCGTCACGACGGCCGTTCATAGATATTTTCTTCTAAACTGATTAACTATAAAAAAAATTGTTTTGAGCTAAAGAATGAACTATGAAATATTGTATATAGCTAGAGATGTCAAGTTCGTCCACACAGATGCTCGGTATTTCGGTCGTTACGCTTCGCTTACTTGCAATTTGTACGATCTCAGTGCTTTGACCCTTAGTTTTCACAATATTGCTGGGCTTTAGATCTGATATTTGGGTCACTACAATTTACTTAACCTTATATTTTTGTTTTTCTTTGTATAAAATAACATGAAAGTAAATATTTGGATAATTATACCTATTTCTAAGAAACACGATGGTATATACGAACCTAGTGTTAAGACATTTCGTTTCCAATTTACCACCGAATTCTGAAGGCGTTGTGTGTTGAGTTGCGGTATTTAACGCCGCGCTTTGCCTCGACATTAGACTGAAGATGTGAAAATATTAAATATTTCATATATCCTCAATTGAAAGCGAGCCCATAACTTGTTGTGTTTTCAGTCACATTTGTGCCTCTGCACCACGACAGACCTCAACTTACTTACAACTTTACAGCTTTTCATCTTTCCGGCCATTCCAAAAGAATGAGGAGAAGTAAAGTCTGTAATGTAATTTATCTTGAATCAGGTACGATGTAGATGCTTCGCAACAATTTCAATGTAATATATGACTTATGAGTAAATTCTTCTCAGGGCATCCTCTGTGATCTTATCTTATGAACATTATTAAAAATAAAATTAAATTAAATTAGCTTCACGCTGTATCCCGCACACAGCAGGGAAGGCAGAGGGAACCTAGTGTTAAGACACTCCGTTCCTCACTTTCTGCCGAATTCTGGAGGCATTGCGTGTTGAGGGGCAGAACTCAACGCCGCGCTTCACCTCGACACCAGAGCGAAGAAATGGAAATATACATTTAAGTAAATATTTCATCTCTTCGAGTGGGGATCGAACCCACAACCAGTCGGTTTTACAGTCACACCTCGTGCCGCTGCGCCACGACTGGCCTCAATGAACATTATAGATACAATAAATTTGAAGGTTGAGTGAGTTATAGTATAAGTTTAAATTTGATTCTAGTTAGACAAAGTCAAAGTGTCAGGCAATACCATATAATTATTTTTTTACAAAAGTGAATGGTAATTTTCTACTGAAGGTATTAGTAGATTATGATAAAGGTCATATTAAACTGCACATTGCACTATGTTTAGCTGCACGCGATGGTTATCATTAAATTTGACAAAAAAAAATACAGGGAAGTAACCTATATAATATACTTAACATATCGATCGGTTTCTTCCCCAAACAAGTAATATATATTTATATATATTTTATATTCTGTTTTTCTCCATTTATACAATCACAAAATGTATTATTTGTTTCTTATTTAAAGGAAATATTTATCATTAATAATCCATCGTGGGCTAGCGTCGCCTACGCTGCTATAAAATTTCATTTTGCTATGAAACGAATACAGTGTGTATATATCTTTTTTTCAGCTTCATACTGTCTGTATCCTGCCAAGTGGGAGAACTCAAGTCCGCATTTTGCCTTGTTACGAGAACGAGGAAATGAAAATATTAAATAATTAATTTTCCCCATCGGTAATCGTACCGACTACCGTCGCCTTTACGGTGGCACGCTATAATGCGCCAGAACGGCTTTAAAATCTTTTCGCTGTCTTAAAATAAGCTTAAAAAGAATAGTCCAACAGCAACTCTGTATATCTACAGATAAAAAAGCATACTACTATCTTCTGACTGTGAAATCGACTGGTTGTGGTTTCCATCCCCACTCGAGGAGATGAAATATTTATTTACATTAATATTTCCATTTCTTCGCTCTGGTGTCGAGGCAAAGCGCGGCGTTGAGTTCTGCCATTCAACACGCAATGCCTCCAGAATACGGCAGAAAGTGGGGAACGTAGTGTCATAACACTAGGTTCCCTCTGCCTACCCTGCTGTGTGCGGGATACAGCGTGAAGCTGATTCTTTTTTTGTATATGATATCTAATGAATTTCGAAAATAAATGCTTCCTCATAATAAAATATGCACAAAGCCACAAATATAGTCATTAAATACCTGAACATGTCTAATATAATTATAACTTCTATATAATCTAACACCTTGAAGTGAACCAGCAATTTCTAGCGTCACTTCCCTTTCCTGCGCTCGTATCGTTGGAGAATATGAGCAAAACGAAATGATTTTGATTCTTGTTCATAGAGCGTGAAGGCCGGCTTTTCTATTTTTAAGGTCACGCACTACGATTTTATACTTTTTATTACGATTCAACCACTTGGTGCGCATTTTTGATACAAAATATTTGCTAATAATAGAACAATGAAATATGAAAATATTTCATTAATTGTTTTTTTTATACGAAACCCTGTATTAAAATTGCGTTTGTTTCATTTATTTTTTTTTGTTGCCTATATAATAAAAAAAAACGTGCGCGTTAAATTACTATATTAAATTCCCTGTGCCTACTCCTATTGTTGCCTACAAATTATATAAATTAAAATCAGCTTCACGCTGTATCCCATTTACAGCAGAGTAGGCAGATGGAACCTAGCGTTAAGACTCCGTTCTCCACTTTCCCCCTCATTGCGTGTTCAGTAGCGGAACTCAACGTCGGATTTTTGTCTTGGTACTAAGAAATAATAATTCATTTTCTCGAGTGAGATGGAACCAACAACCGTAGCTTTATAATCACACCTTCGTGCCTCTGCGCCACGACGGCCTCAAAAAAGTATTCATATTCAAATAAACACGTAACTATAATTTACCTTAATGAATACCTTATTATAACCTTATTAATACGTTACAAAATCACACCACAAATAAACCATAGCTAAATAAGGTCAAAACAGACGAACAACCCGAAATTAGGGTCCATGAACACGTCATAAATTTTTCTATCATTATATTATTAAATTTACTACTACCAGATATGCATTTAACTGGAATTACTTAAATACCTTAACGTGTAGTAATTGGTGTATTACACTGTAATTACAAGGCGGCAGAGGTGTAGCGCGAGCCATTATATCGAGATCACTAATATAAAGGCTTTTGATTGGAATTGATTATATATTTTTGATTATAGTGTCAATTATATATTTTGATGTATTGGATTTTGATTAGTATTAAATATATACGCCACTGTGGTACAGTTTTTATGTGTTGATTGTGTGTGGAAGTAGTGCATTCAAATCCTACTAATGTATATAGGATAAGACTTTGATTAAATTATATGCCATCAAAAACATCCTGTAAAAAGCCCAAGTCTCGCAGCTCAGTCTTTCTACCGTAAAAAGTTGTGAGATCCATGTAATACCAAGTCGGTTAATCTATTTAGTCTCTACTTAAAGGACCTTCTGTCTTAAGTTATTACAGTAGTTATTATC
>DWQW01004225.1:0-20377 GCA_018249695.1 Heliconius erato demophoon | reverse complement strand
CCGAGGTCAGACGTAAAACTACTTCCGAGGGACTTTCTATTCTCCTCCAAATCCGACTCATGAGCCTTGCATTGAACCTTGGTCGTTTAAGATGGGCCTCCCTCAGGAAACCGAGGGTCTCTCCTGACTGAGTTGACCGCCTAAATGGCATTTGATAACCCTTCCAATTTCATACTGTGTCAACGCCCAGATGTCGTCGAAAGTTAATTTAGAAGCGATTGCACGTATTTTGGGGTTATCCAATAATTATAATGTATTTCAACGCGACATAGTTGGTTACATCTTTCGTTTAAGTATTTTTGGGTAAGAGAATAGTACGTAGACTGTTGTTTATAATTTCTTTCGTTAAAGTTTTCTATTGTTTGTGTCATTTGTTTAAGTGAGTTTTTTTAAACAATTGAAACATCCTTATTGGAACTACGAAAACGCGGGTTGAATTAAGGTTTAAATAATTTTCACATTAGTAATCTTAAGTGTTTTGCAAACATAGGTACATTACATAAATAATTCCGTAGTTAAGCGGGCGAAGCCGCGAGCGGGTCGCTAGTATTAAATAAAACTATTGGAAATGAGTAAGTGCTTTTTACATCCACTTTTTCGTTATAATTTATTTATTCTTCACCTTCAAGCTGTATCCTACAAAAACAAGTTTAGAAAGAGGGAAACTAGTGTTAATACACTCCGTTAAATTAATAACAACACTATAAATATTTTTATCCATTTATTATTTGCATTGTAAACCCATACACTTTGATCTATTCATCAACCGTTTATAATTTACCTTAGACAAGTCATTACATCACCATACCTAGTGAACCTTTTTACATTACTAGAAATTTAGTGATTAATTTACATACAGTATAGGAGACAGTTTTGAAGATTTTTGTGTAGATTAATAAACAAAATCATTTATTTTATTTTTTTTTTCAAATAATTTAGCTACATTTATTTTTTTTCATATTAAAGATAGGAAGAGAACAAATAAAAAAATATACATTTTTATTTTATTTATATTTCAACAGATAATATATTGAAGATCTAAGATAGAGAAAAGATGAACAAAATTTCTTGTAATGTAAAAAGGTATTTTAATAAAGTTAACATACTCGCACCATAATTGACTTGAAAAAGCAAAAATATTAATGCATGAAGCAAATTATAATGAAAACAATTAACTAAATACATGATATAAATAAATTATATAAATTAACAAAATCATACTATACAATATCCAGAATATTCTATAGCTCCTTACCATTTAAATAATTTTAAATTTCGAATGAAATATAAGTAGGAATATAAATGAAATAATAATATTGAAGACAATAATAATTGTTATAAAAAAAAGAATCAAATAAATTTTACAAAAATATGGCATTACATGGCGTACATTTAACTCACACGACGCGAAGTTCGCAATTAATTAAAAAAAAAAGAGTCTATTTAACCATACTTTGGTAACTTTATTCCATGTACGAACCTCCATTTGTAAAAAAAACCCACTTCAAAATTAAAAAAAGAATCAACAAAATACTAAAACACTTCTAAAATATTTTACAAATACCTAATTATTAAGAAAAAATGTTAAATAGTGTGCATTTATTACATCGAAAGACCGTGAACTTACTTATAGCATTTACTTTGTATGTATGTAGAATCGTTCGTAAAACTTTATAGAGCTAAAGTACCAAGACAATATTTAATATGAATAAACATATATTATATATTTATTATATATATATTGTACGTGAACTGCATTTATACTTTTGCAAAAGAAAATTGAGCAAAACATATTGCTCGACTGTACTGTAAAGTAATTTGTACATCTAATATTTAAAAAAGAAGAAGACGGCGATACAGAGCAGCCACTGAAAATCTAAAATCTTACAATACTTACTTTTACTACTTACAATATTAAATTATGCATTATCTTTGGCGAATACACTGCTTACGGTACCGTGAAATAACGCTGAGAAAAAAAGTAATTACTTTGACGATAATAAATATAACGTCGTTGTAAAGTCTCACAAATTTTTTTTCCAATATTAATACTGAATTAAAAAAAACTGGTACCACCTCGCTTATTACTAATATATAAATTTACAGTTAATAAATAGATAGGTAAGAAAAGTTATCGCGCAAAATTTTGTTGGCGCGAAACGCTCCTATCTGTCAAATGTCATACGTCAACGTATTTTTTTTTACTAAGAATTTCGTTTATACAGCCACCGCCTTGTAATTTAGTAGCAGCATTTAAAGATTCTGCCAAGTATATTTATTTTAAAATTATTGTTATAATTAAATTTAATTTATGAATAGGCATGTCAAACTTTTTCGCTACTAAAATACATACATGTATTACACGACAGTGGCGTAATCGATAATATATTCCCGTAATCATTTTTTTTTATTTATTTAAATATAATATTATTATAAGTTTGTGGTGTTACAGCGAGAGCATAATTATAACTAATAACTTTTGTCGAATGGCAGTTTTAGTTTACCTTAAAAACACGCTCTTAGGTCGATACAGTTTACGCTACCAATTCCACTTTAGCTACACACATGGAATGATTACTTACGAAACTGAAATATTCTATTTTAGCATATGAAAAGATCTAACATTAGTCTATATACAATTAGGTCCACTATTTTGAACTATATAAAACCGATTGAGCCGATTTTCATTATAATCAAATGAATGCTACAGTGAGATTACGAGATTCATTCTAATCAATTTCTAATTCTCCCAATATTAGAAGGATAAAAAAAGATTTTAACTACAGTACTGAGTTAAAAAGCAGGTATATATAAATACAATGGCATAATAAACATACATTTAAACTATTTACATTACAAATGCATTTTATTAATTCGATTGAACTGACACTAAACCATTTTCGCATACATTAGTTATTATTTGTACGTAAATATCCATAATAAATGAGATGCAGTGAATTTACATACATAAATACTAATTATTTATATATATATATATATATATATATATATATATATATATATATATATATATATATATATATATATAAAAGAAAATAGTCCTAGTAATAATTATTATATTAAATTTTCCATTATTAATCATCTAGTGACAGATGAGTACACCATTTATATGTACATCTTGATTTTTGTATGAAATGTATTGAATCAAGACTTGAAATCTTTAAAACTACATGACACTTCCTATATTTCACTCAACTCATTTATTTTTATAAATTATTAAAATTAGAAAGTCATTGTTTTAATCCACAAAACATTTGTTAAGTCATCCATTACATTCAGAAATATCCTTAATTTAGTAAGAAATTGCAACATCATTTTCATTTTCTTCAAATATAAACAATTTAAAAAAAAAATAGACTAATATTGTTTAATGCACACAACATTCATTCATCTCATTCAAAAATGACCTTGAAATTGAATCTAAATTTCTTAACTCACTTTGAGCCAATTTAAAATGTCCTATTATTAATTTACTTCTATCATATTTACTTATACTACACCATTATTATTTGTAAATTTTGAAAAGATATAAAAAACGTTTATTTCTTTCATTGTTCATTATTTTAGGTCACCATAGTCGTGTTTTAATGATACTTAAACCTATGTTGAGCGAATCGATGAGAAATTATATTAAAAAAGTTATATATTTCGTTTAAATACTTTATAATTCGTTTATAGTTCTGAGTTTGACAGTTATCCATTATAGCACAGCCTTGTATGGACTTTGTAGAAAAGTTCAAAGTTCGATATATCCAAGTGAAGATGAAAGTTCATACATTTTTTTATGTATGTGGATTATTTACATAGATTTTTTAATAATCAATACAATATCAAGAAATAGTTAATAATAGGCACTATTGTTACCAATATTAAGTATAAAAAATTTTCAATGAATGTAGAAACAAATAATTAATAATACCATAATCAGCATTAATTAGGTAAAACAATAAAAATAAGGAAAAATATTTCAAAATATATAAATAATAGGCCATGATAATAGTAAGAAAAACATGTAGAAATATTTGTGCAAATATAAAATATAAATACAAGTGCCATATATTAGACCATAGTATATAAACAATATAATTGAGCATATTAATGTATACTGCATAAATTATAAAATCGATTAGTATTAATTAATTAAAATCGATTTTATGTGAAAGATAAAAAAGTCGTTCACTCGATTGGATACACATTAAAAAAATCACTCTCTACGTCACTATGATACGCATAGCATTCGTTCGAGTGACTCCAAAAATCGAGACGAGACACAATCAGATCACCAAACACTTAGTCACCATCACTTAAAAAAAGTTACAGTTTAGTCGCTGTTTTATTACATTCGTAGGAACACCGGAGATGCACAGAAAGCTGTTTCCCCGGCGCTTGATTCTACAACTCCGTTACAGCGTATAAATCCCTCGTGTCACGATCGCGAGGGTCACGGGGGTCACGAAGTTCACGGGGGTCACGTAGCTCACGGGGGTCACGTTGCTCACGGGGGTCACGTTGATCGCGAGGGTCACGTTGCTCACGGGGGTCACGTAAGTCGCGGGGGTCTCTTTGCTCTCGTGCTTCGTGTCGTCTTCGGTGTTGATTATTCGGTTGTCTTCGGGGTCTTTGTAAGCTCCTGTACTCTAACGCCGCGGCGGATAATGGTTGTGGGTCGGTTCGTCGTTGGGGTCGCACTGTAGCGTATTTGTCCGCCGGGGGATGCCCCGGGGGGTGTCCCGGGGCGTGCGCTGGAGGGTGCGAGGGGGTGTGCCGGGGAGCGTCAGGGGAGAAGGTGGCGAGTGCGGGGGGCGGCGCGGGCGGTCGCGGGCGCGGCGCGCGCGGTCCAAACGACGCGTATTTTGGGTCGAAGCGGTTCAGTGACCCTGAACGGCTGGCCTGACCTGGAATATTACAATATAATTGGTTAAACATATTTTAATGTAAATTTTATATATGTAGGATTATAATTTTTGCAGATCAAAATGCAACTTATTATAAATTACTTATTTTAGATACACGAAAAATTAACTATATGTTGAGTGACATAAACGAACTCGTGTTACCACACAAGTTGTTCCAGTTGCAGAAATGTCAAAGTCAAATAATTTTATTCAGAATGAGATTACATGATTAATTTTTAAGTTAATGCCTCAGGCCCGAAAAGAACCGGCGAAACATAGCCGGACTCTATTTTAAAATAAATTATATACAAATACACATTTAAAAATTGGTGACAATGATACTTTTGAAACAGATTGGAGTTAGCATTTCATTCCCAAGGCGTGTAATCATTTATAAAATAATTAATTTGATAATAACCTTTAAAGACCTCTTCGTTTTCTCTAGTCTAGTTGTGATATTTTTCTTAAAATACATAAATAATAACATTATCAAAAATGTATTAAGACGGTCAATATATTAATTTCTTTAAATTTTTGCCTTAAAGAAACTTTAGGGCCTAAACTGTAAATTACAGGAATAGCTCGCTTCTGCAAGACAAAAATTAATTTAATAACGGCTGCACTATCACAAAATAAAATCCCATAGGACAAAATACTATAGGAGTAACTAAAGTAAACAAGGCAGAGCCGTTTCCACGTCGGTTAATAATAGTCTGATAAATAGTCTGATTTTTTTAACCGCAAAAGATGCTAAGCTAAGTTTATTCGCCAATCCTTTGATATGAGGTAGTTTGGAGTCAATGGTGAAACCGATACCGAGAAATACATATAAAGCAGCAGCATTTCAGTGAAAATATTTTTTCCTAAATGTATTCTTTCATCAACTTGACGAACATTCTCCAAAGATCCGATGTTTTCTTGATATATAAGGAGTTAAATATTTTAATAATGTATTTTGTGGTGATCTATTTAAATTTAAAATCTAAACTACATTTATTTACACTCTCCTTAAGTAATAATTCAGCAAATATTGTGGAAGTGTTTTTTTTGGTTCTAGAAACTATTCCAGTTTCCACCAAAGAATTTCTCACAGAAGTTTTCAAAATGTCATTAATGACTTAATATTTTTTATAATAATTTTATGCTAGAACAATAACTATCAATCAATCAATCAGCTTCACCCAGTATCCCGCATACACCAGGGTAGGCAGAGGGAACCTAGTGTTAAGACACTCCGTTCCCCACTTTCTGCCGAATTTTAAAGGCATTGCGTGTTGAGGGGCAAAACGCAACGCCGCGCTTAGCCTCGACACCAGAGCGAAGAATTGGAAATATTAATTTAAGTAAATATTTCATCTCCGCGAGTGGGGATCGAACCCACAACCGAAAAATAAACATTTGGCGGAAAATGGAGAGTTTTAGCACTAGGTTTCTTCTGCCTACCCTTACCTCACAACGGGATATAAGCGAAAAACTAAAAGAAGGAACAAAAAAAATAACCTGTATTCTGTTCGGATGGCGCGCCGCCCGCCCGCTCTCAGTAGAAATCGTTACTCTCGAGCGTCTTGCACTGCTTGCTCAGTGTTGCGTATTTGCCATTATGTGGAGCCCGGCCCAGGGTGTGAGATCCGCCCAAAGCGCCCAATCCGCCTAAACCTCCGCCTAGGCCTCCGCCCATGCCACTGGACAGGCCGCTGTTACCGGTCGGGCGGCCTAGGGTAGCGCTGCCGGACATGCGCGATCTGGAAAAATATTTGTTATTATTTATTATCTATACTAATCTATACATATAAAAAGGACTTGTGCTGACTGACTGAGGTAAGACGCACGCAGAGCCGTAACCGCTGATGGTAGAAACGTGAAATTTGGGCAGATGTTTATTTTCATATTCTGGACATCCACTAAGAAGGGAATTTAAAAAATTTTAACCCTAAATGGATGAACTAGGGGTTGAAAGTTTGTATGGAAAAAAATTTAATCTGTACCGATTTTTACAAAATTTGAAATTCAGACTCTTAAAAATATTTCATTGAATACGTGTTTCATGGTTTTTAAGAATTCACTCCCTAAGGGTCAAATAAGAGGTTGAAAGTTTATATAGAAAAATCTTTAAATTGCTAACGATTTTTATAAAAATTTAAATTCAAACTGTTAAAAATATTTTATTGAACACGTGTTTCGTGGTTTTTTTAGAATTCACTCCTAATAAGCGGGCGAAGCCGCGCGCGCCCTCTAGTCTATACATATAATAAATGTGTAACTGATTGCCGTCTGTACAATATATATAATGTACATGGAAGATATATAAAAAAATGTTTTTAATAAAAAAAAACCGACTTCAAGCAACAAACTAAAAAGTAAAAAATTATGTTATTGAGTAAAACATACATTAAACATACATACTTTAAAAATAATAACAAAAAAAATTACAATTTTGAAGTCGGTGACAAGTAAGATAAACAGGCTTAGTAATTCGATATTGTAGTAAGGTTGTTACAGCATTAGGATGACTTTTTTACAGAAGTCGGTTAAAAATACATATTAGTGATAGTTATTGTAGTCAAAATAAAGATTTTTAAAATTATTATATTTGCGTATGCGTTTATTATACACGCTAACCTCAGAAACGGCTTAACCCATTTAATTGTAGTTTTCACTATTATATTTTGGCAATCATTTAATGTTTGTTTCATTTCAGTTGATCCATAAATATAAGGTTATATAAATTTAAAGTATTATTAGTAGTACAGTAGGAATTATTAGGATATTTCACATACCTAGGCCTCTCTCGTTCCCTATCCCCTAGGTCCATGAGCTGCACGGCTGCACTGTACGAGGGTGGTTTCCCGTTGGGGAAGGGCGCGGGACGGGGCAGCGTGCGGGAGCCTGCACTGCCCGTCGATAGGAACGGAGCTTGTTCTTCACCAAGAGCACTACGCCTAAGGAGAATTTTCAAAACATACTTTAAACATCATTTGCTCCACTTCCTTCGTTTTTTTAGCTTGACGCTGTATCGCACAGATCAACTGGGAACCTAATGTTAAGACACTTCATTTCCGTTCTGGAATGGCTGATTTAAATGGAGTGAAATACATAATATATAATACAATGCATAACAGTTTATCAACTTTACCCTTATAAAATTAGTACCTGTAACTACTGTATACTAGCTTGTATGTCTAATGTAACAAGAGAAACGATTTTTTTTATTTATTTAATTGAAAATAGAAACCCAAATTCATTTTATTTTATAGCTTCACGCTATATCCCGCACATAGCATCTTATCCAGAAATAACATCGCAACCTAGTATTAAAACACTACGTTCCCATTAAACACTAATTCACAAACTAAAAACAAAAATTCCCCAGTTTCCGCCAAAATTTGAAGGCATTGTGTCTTCACAGCCACATCTAAGTAAAATTATTATTTAATATAAAAACAAAATAAAAATCACTGATTTTTACCCTGCTGTGCTGTGTGTACAGATCCCGCACACAGCAGCGTAGGCAGAGGGAACCTAAAATACATTCCCCACATTCAGCCAAGTTGCGTGTTGAGTAACGGAACTCAACGCCGCGCTTTGCCTCGACACCAGAGCGAAGAAATGAAAATATTTCATTTCCTCGAGTGGGGATCGAATCCACAACCAGTCGATTTTACAGTCGCACTTTATGCCCCTGCGCCACGACTGAGCAACAAAATAAAATAATTATATTTACTTAGGGTTAATATAAATCCAGGCGTGCGAGTCGACTAGAACGATTGCGGTAAACAGGAAACCGGCCACAATGGCGGCTAGCAGCTGCAGAGATAATGCCTGGAAAAAAAAAACAATAAATATTTATATATCCACTATTGTTAAAATTAACCACCACCTAAACACCACTTTTCGTCAATTTTTTGACGGTACTCAACGCCGCGAATTGCATTGTGACTAGAGCGGGGCAGTAAAATCATTAAATAAAACATTCTCCATCGCGCATAGTCATACACATGATCTACTGCGCCGCTTCGTTCTCGAAAATAATACAAATAAAATTATTTCATTAAAAAGAGTACCGAACCCTCGACCATCTCGTGTACAGACTAGCACTGCCACTATGTCCTCATCCATTTTATCTGAAGTAAAGGTCCAGCAATTTATCTTACAGTCTATTAATTAAAATATATAATGAACAAGTGTATGAACAGTCATCGCCTTCCCTGTTATGCTAATACATTAAATACAGCTTGAAGGCGTGTGGCGCGCGCCTTGGCCGTAATGTTTATAGCTTGTGGCCCGAGACCCGTGACCCGTAGCCCGTGGCCTATGGCCCGTAGCCCGTGGCCCGTGGCCCGTGGCGTGTGACATACCTGCAGGCCCCCGTCGCAGGCGGCGCGGGCGGCGGCCACGAAGTAGGCGCGCGCCATGCGGCACTCCAGCGCGCCGCTCAGCGACACGAGCGCGCGCTCCGCCTCGCCCGTGCCCGCGCCCAGCGCGCCCAGCGCCGGCTGGAGACCTGGAATAAATGAGAACTAACATATAATATATGAATACAGAGATTCCACTCGAGAGCAAGAAATATTTAATATTTTCTGTTTACTAAGCAAAAGCGCGGTTTTGAGTTCCACCACGAAATGTCTCTGGAATACGGCAGAAAGTGGGGAGCGCACTGTTCTTAACACTGGTCTCATTCTGCCCTAACTACGCCAAGGTACAGCGTGAAGCTAACAAAGAACTTAAAAACTCCCGACACAAAAAAATCTAAAAATTATACGTACAATTAGAAAAAAGATGATAATATCGGCTGAACATATTTTCTTGAAACACGGCTTCTTAGCCATTCCACAGTAACTGGATTAAGTACACACATATATGGCCAAACTGGAAACGACAAACCTATACCGGATGGTATATGATGGTCGTGATCGTGGCGCAGGAGCATAGAGTGTGACTGTAAAATGGACTGGTTGTGGGTTTGATCTCCACTCGAGGAAATGAAATATTGATTTTAATTTATATTTCCATTTCTTCACTTTGGTGTCAAGGCAAATTCGGCAGAGAGTGGGCAATGGAGTGTCTAACACTAGTTCCCTTTGCCTATACTGCTGTGTGCGGGATACAGCGTGAAGCTGATTAGATTTTTTATTTATTCTAATTTTGTTGAATAGGTTTCTTTATTAGTTGCTGTGCACCTCAGAGTTTAGTCGTCCGTGCCTTTCTTATTTCTGCGTTTTTGTCCGATTGAGTTTTAGTTTTTACAAAGTGTGAGTTGAACATTGTACAGTCTATTGGTAAAGTTTTTTCAGGGGTTAAAATTACCACCATACCTGGATCATTGAACAGCTGAGGAGCGCCGCGGGATAGAACAGCCAGTGCCTGTCTCACGGCTACGACGGCGCGCTGCGCGTTGCGGAGCTCCGCTGTGAGCACGTTCTCGCGGGACACCTTGCAGGATAAGTAGTAGTGCACCATCTGGGGGTAGATAGTATGGATTTTTAATTAATTTATCTTATGTTCTTCGAGGCCGCAGCGGCACAACTTGTGACTGTTAAAGCGACTGTTGTGGGATCGATTCCTACTGGGAGGAATTATTATTATTATTATTTATTAAAATTTTCATTTATTCGCTCTGATACCAAGGCAAAGCACAGCATTGAGTTCGGCCACTCAAGCCTTTTAAGCGAAATCTTTGTTATGGATGTATATTTTCCAAGGATATAAAAAAATATTTGTATTCTTACGATATTGAATAAAATAAAGATACGTTTTGTATATTTTTTATTTACACAATGAATACTTGCATATTGGGTAAGTCTCCATAAGAAAGCTCTTTCTTTCTTTCAACAAATTTAAATGCAATTTTCAATATTGCATTTAGCCCAATCTTCCCTTAAGATGTAGTGTATTGTTTTATATCAATCGATTGATTAATAAAATAAATATATCAATATAAATTATTATGTTCCACAAAGTTTCTGCAAAATAGCAAAGTAAACCAAGGTTAGTAAATAAATAATTGTATATTTCAAGCGGGCGAAGCCGCAACCGGGTAGCTAGTTTAGAATGTATTCTTACATGAACACAAAAAAGTGAATATGTATACATACATCGACAGGCAACCTATGCGGGGCGTGCAGCGCCAGCGCCCGTGCGGGGTCCTGGCACGCGTCGGCGGCCGCGACGGCGCCCGCCGCCAGCGCAGCCCCGGCCGCCCAGCACGCTACTAGAGCACCTAGGGCGCACACCTGTGGAGGGGAGATATTATATTAAACTTTGACTCGTTCGGTTAACATTAGAAGTGTTGCAAACTAGTCCTTAGTTTTTCCGTATGATACAATACCAATTATAAATATTTAATTTAATTAATAAATATTAATTATAAAAACGAAAATAAATTTGAAAAAAAGGAATTTAAAAACTTTTATTTTTTATTTTAAATATTACTAGGGCGGCGTTGGGATCCGCTAGTCAAGACGCAATACCTCCAGACCTCGATGGAAATTGGGGAGGGGAAGTGTCTTAATGGGAACGAAGTGTCTTAGGTTCACAGGTTCCCTGTGCCTATTCTGCTATGTACAGGATACATGAAGTTAAACAAAAAGAAATTTAACTCACACAAAGCAATAAAAGAGCTCGACGGGACCGCCTCGCCGCGGCCGCCAGTAGGGCCACGCACACCGCGCCGCCGCAGCACCAGCCCGCCATACCGCCCGCCCAGCGCGCCGCCTCCCACACCCACAGACGCTGGGGAATACAAAAATTAAAATTATAATTATAATTAGATGTTGTCAACATAAATATGCCAAATAACATAATAAAAAAAGGATATGAAAAATATTTTGATATTAATACATTTTTTTGTATAAAAATAAAACAGGGAAAAATAAATATGTGGCGTGTATACAAACAGTCATTGCAATACCTACATTTTGTGAGATTTTGTGCAATTAAAAAAACTTAAAAAGAAACGAACTCAAAAAGTATTTTCATTTTGTTCACACATTACATAATGAGACTCTTGTAAAATAACATAATCTTCTCAACTTTAACCGCTAAAGAACCTATACCTCTTAACTACCATTAAAGATGTATAGGTTATTAAGGAAAGGTTAGAAAGATTAAAACACCTGACGCAAAGAGCTATAAAAAATAAACATACATCTAGAAAAGAGCTGATAATCAAAAGGCAGAATACATTTACTTAAATCACGACGGCAACACACACTCTCGAATAAGCCACCTTTTAGACGAAAAAAGCTAAATAAAAATCGGGTAATCCGTTTAGGAGCTACGATGCCAGAAAAACATACAAATACACACATACACCAATACGTCAAACGTAAACCACCCCTATATTTTCGTTGGGGATTAAAAACGAACCTTCATAAAAGCATCCAAATTCAAGGCAGCGAGAGGTCGTCTGAGGTTATCGGCGGCGGAGGCGGCGGCGCTCGCGTTGTTCCTTAGCGCTGACAACGCCCTCAGTAGCGTCCCTAGGGCCGTTTGGTTGGCGACGGGCGCGTCTAGGGCGTCTGCTAGACGTGTTAGCGGAGCCCGAGCGCGGGAGCCCATCGCTTCTTCTAGTATACTTGACTGTGGATGTAAATTAAATAAAAAATTAAGATATATGCGGGTTCTGTAAGCGCAAATCTTCTATCCCGACTATAGCAATCATTATTCTCATTTTTGGCGGCACTGAGTTGAGCCGAACACCACGCAATATCTCGAAATTTTGTCAGTGTATAGTGAAAGGAGTGTCTCAAAACTAGGTTCCTCCTGTTTACCTTGCAGAAGTGTGAAGTTAAATAAATTAAGATAATATTGTTTTTCTAGTGTACTTGATTGTAAGCAAGCATTTGAAGGCATCAGTCAGTAAAATGAAATATTGCAGTCTTTCTTCCTTTTAAATATTATAAAACTTTTGTTGAAGAAAAAAAGATCATATGTGATTGCTCAGCCATAGTCAAAGCGACTTCTTAATAATATAAAAGAAAATAAAAAGGTATATTATTATATTACCCCAATTATTCATTCAAAACGCTTTATTCAAAGCTCTTTATGTATTTCTTTTTTCTCTCTGCTTCACGCTGTATCCCGCGTGTAGCAGGGCAGGCAGAAGCCTCAATACAATTTTTATATACAAGAATAAGATTTACCTGATTCTTAACGGTGTTAACCAACGCCGCGAGCTGGTTACCCGCTTGGATGCTCTGCAGCATCGCATTGTGGAGGTCGTCGTTACCGAACAGTCCTACGCCGATCGCACCGCAACATAGCACCGATAGTATCATCAATGTTATCTGAAATAAAAAATATATATATTTTAATTATTTTTTGACAATTACATATTTTAAATATTTTTAAAGTTTTATTTCACACTTAGGCAATTTATTAAGTTTTAATTTTTTTTTTATATTTTTTAAATTTTTGTGTCAGGTTTTTTCGTGTTGAATGGCGAAACTCAACGCAGCAATTTGTCTCAAAAGAGCAAGAATTGTTTCCCCGTATAACGATCGACTTCAAAACTTTTTTTAAAATTATTTTAAATGAATATTAGTAGGTACTTAAGAAAAATTATTAAACATATAGGTATTTTATATAATGTTGTCTAAGCCCTCAAGCCAAAGTAAAATTTTTTTTAGTTTCTAAACTATATAAATCAGCATCACGCTATATCCCTCACACAGTAGGCAGGTAGGTAGGCAGACTGAATCTAGTGGAGTAAGACACTCCGTTCCCCACTTTCCGCAGAGTTCTGGAGGCATTGCGTGCTGAGTGATGGAACTCAATGCCGCACTTTTGCCTCGACACCAGAGCGAAGAAATGAAAACCGAACACACAATCAGTCGATTTTACAGTCACACTTTGTGCTTCTCCTCCACCACTGGCCTCAAATTAATATTATTATTTTTTTTTAATTACATAAGAATATTTGCTTTAATATACAAGGCTAGGTTAAAAGGATGTTTCAATAAATCTATTAGTCTAGTACAATGAACGCTTCGACATCCAAGGGCACGTTCAACCATTGTTTATTGTTCAATAAAATCAGTTGCTTTTTGATTCTAACACTTAATAACTCTAGCAAGCCTTTTTCTATATCTATACGCCGACGTATTACATATATTAATCTATAATTAAACTTACGCATAAGATGTAAAAAAATATGTAATTTTTTCTATAATATAAGGCATGATTTAAAACTCTAACAAATGAAATTGCAAATTATAAGAAACGAACCCACTACTGCCTTAATAAGTATATTATACGTACACTACTCAATTTCTAACTAATAAAAATCCCGACCAAACACACAAAACATCTGCCCCTCACACACACCTACATATAGCGTAATAAAATAAAGCAATTATAGAAAAAACTCAAAACGATCCATTACAGCATCCCATATCTAATCACAAGATTACATATACACGGAGATCAACAAGCGGCTGATTGCTCGAACAAGCCACCATACAGAGTACCAGTTTTGTTGTTCCATACAACAAAAACATATGGCGCGCCGAGTCATCTTGGTTCCATGTGATATGAATCATAGGATATTATTAGATGGATAGTGAAAGCTAATCGCCTATTAGGGATTGATATACGTTTGTTATATTCTTTGTTTTTTTTTTAATTTTAATTATATGCGTAGACAAAGGGCGGCGTTGAATAGGCCATCTTTAAAATCGACGAAAAATAGGAACCAGGGTGTCAAAATTCACTTTTGCTATGAAAATGTGGTTAATACATGAAGATAAAAAATAATTGTATATTTTTTAGCTTCACACATAGCCGGGTTGGCAAATGGAACCTGGGAACCTAATTCAGTTGAGACACTGCGTTCCCATTAAGACAAATCCTTTCCGACACTTTCCGCCAATTTCTAGAGGCATTGCGTGTTGAGTGACAGAACTTTACCTCGTAACAAGAGCGAAGAAATGAAAAACCTAAACATTTCAATCCCCTGACTGGGAATTGAAGCCATTACCGTCGCGTTACATACACTACATTCAAATTTTAAAAAACCCTTAATAAATCTATATTTAAAACATATAAACACTGATAGACAGAATATAAACCATCTATTGTTTAAGTATTTCGCAACAACGTCGAGCAATATCAAACCAATAACCCGATTGGCGGGGTGCCCAACGCATAACATTAGTTTTGCAGGTCAGCTCCAGAGGACGGTGAACTCTGGCCCTTTACTATCATAACCATGCTACAGTACGGTCAACGAGTCTTGGTCGCCCTGAAGTTAGGTTTTCTGAACTTATGTGCGTTGACCAGTCTGGACGACGACGACTAACGGCTAAGCGGCCACGACTTGTTGACCGTATTGTACGAGTATATGAGTTCGTCCATTGACTGCCTTAACTGAACCGTTGCCAAGTTTTCTTTACGGTTAAAAATGTTACAAACGTGCTATGGCTTAAACGACGATTTAGCTTAACAGGTTACTTTAATGGGTTAGTGCAATTGACAAAGCGTATAAGCCTGGAGGTCTAATTGCGATATATGGAATTAAACAATTATATCAAAAATATATCAATCAAGTCAACTAACTGTAAACGGCTGATAGGTTGTGGGTTCGATTCCCACTAGAGGAAATGAAATATTTAACTTTTTCGCCCTACTGTCGAGGCAAAGCGCGGCGTTGAAAGCCGTCGTCGAGACAGTGGCGAACGGAGTGTTTTAACACTAGGGTTCCTCTGCCTCAGTGCATGTAGGATAAAACGTGAAGCTGATTTATTTGATTCATTTTTATTGTATAAATAAAAACCGGTTGTTAAGTGACAGACATTTTATTAATAAATTCAAAATTCAATTCAAATTGACACAAAGAATGTTTCTGTAAAAAATATGTTGAGATAAAAATTTGTTATGTAAAGTCACAAGGCAGACAAAATCTACACAAATCTCGACTGTCCTTAAGCGAAATAGCGACAGTGTAAAATTGCAAATTTCTTTTTTGCTGTTTTAGAATACTAAAAAGGATAGTCACTCCATGAACACGGCGGAAAGTGGGGGACAGAGTGTCTTAACACCAGGTTCTGCCTGCCTACCCTGCTCTGTGCAGGGATACAGCGTGAAGCTGGAAAAGGGTAGTTTTTATTTACATACCAACTTTCTTAGTAGAAAAGAACCAATGAAACCATTTGCGATTTTTCACTTTCGATACTTTACCTGGCCCTGGCGACCATCGATCTATACATGGTAGCGCATTAAAATGTGAATATCAGCTGTGATTGTAACCTGTCAGTATAAAACAGGCATGCAAAATGAAATTATACGTCCCTACATTGCCCTGAGTGCAATTTTCATATTATTTACGAACAAGTATAGTAAGCTTTTTCTATCCAAATTATTGATGGAGAAAATTTCTATATTTTAGTAGAAAAGGACGACGACGTGGAGAAATTTAATACCACAGTTCTTTAAATATTTATACATTTTATATATATATATATATATATATATATATATATATATATATATATATATATACATATATACACATTCCCAAATATCAATTTACCTTAAGTGCGGTTATACTCCGTGGCGGGCGTTGCTTCCTGTCGCAGCATCTTGTCAGCAAGTATATGAGGAGCACCGTCAACGTTAGGATGAGCCATCCGCCGGGTATAGATCCAAGGATTCCCAAACTCTGAAATTTATATGTAAATAATTGATTAGTTATTTTTTAGCAATTAAATGTATTAGGATTAGATATGGAATGAATGTAGTGGAAATTGAAAAAAAGATTGAGATTTTTTTTTTTTGGAAAAACTAGGGAACAAGGTATTTCAGGTTATTATAAGGTTGCATCTACATGCCCTGCTGAGTATATGTGGGAAAAGCGTGAAGATAAAATAAAAAAATATATATATGAACACTCATTACATAGTTGTCACATGTTCCTATTTAATAAGAGACCAATTTATTACAATATCATCATAAATAGTATTATTTTCTCTTATTTTTGCTCGCTGTGTCCTGCATATAACAGAGTAGGCACCTAGGTACCTAGTGTTAAAACACATAGTTCCCATTACGACACCTCCATTCCCCACTTTTCCCCGAATTCTGGAAGCATTGTGCGTTGAATGGCGAAACTCGCTGCTCTTAGCCTCGCACCAATATTAAATACTTCATTTGCTCGAGTAGGAATCGAACCCACAACCTGTCACATTACATTCGCACGCTTGTGCCCACGACTGGCCTCAAAATAAAATAAATTATAATAAACAAACAGAAGTTGTATAAAACTATTTAAAATTGTCATTTAGTAAAAGCTGGCTAAACAAGGCATGCGCTTAGGGCTATGGAGCTAGCCTATTTCCGTCAACAAGCTTCTACGTCCCCGTCAGCTTTAAGAGTTAAGCTCCTCAGTTCTTATATTATCTGTATAGCCATAGGCAGCTACTTTAGTAATCCTACTTTAAAATAGGTCAGTTGTCTCTAGACCACTCTTTGACCTACATACATACTATATTGTAATACTAAGATTACTACAATAAGAACACTTAAGAAGATTAACCAAAATAAAGGCTTAGTTTTATAGTACCTAAACTTCACATTTTTTTAGGGCCCCTATTTATAATTCGCTCTCAAGTCTGAGATCAATCTTAAGATGCCGTTTTCATTCACATATGTATAATTTAATAGATTTGCCTCGACACCAGAGCGAAGAAATGAAAATATAAATATAAATAAATATTTCTTTTCCTCGAGTGGGGATCGAACCCACACCCAGTCGATTTTACAGTCACACTTTGTGCCCCTGCGCCACGACTGGCCTCAAATGCCAATACCTATGTGTTATACGAATAAAACGTTAAGAATGGACTACCTGATCCATTTTTACAGTTTTACGGGACCAGTGGTTAAAAACTTTTGATTGGCAATCCGAGGTCGTATAACAACTAACAAAATCGAAAAATACACTACAGAGCTGATATGAGCGACAGTTGCGAATGACAGATATAAAACATTCATATACATTTTCAGTTTGTTCTTTTAGATATCAAATAAACTTTGTTCAATTTTGCTGTCAAAACAAGATGACAGTGCGGTGCAAATGGTCAATTCATCTTTTGGAAGAATAGAAGAATAATGTTCGAACCGTTATCGTTTTTTTTCTTTATAAATGCAGTGATGTTGTATTTCGAAGATCAATGAAATTACTTCATATTATAAAATACTGAGACCAGTCGTGGCTCAGTGGCACATAGTGTGACTGTAAAACCGACAAATTTATATTTCCATTTCTTCGCTCTAGTGTCGAGGACAAGCGCGGCGTTGGTTGGCTCCAGGCATTCGGCAGAAAGTGGGAAACGGAGTGTCTTAACGCTACTCGTAGGTTCCCTCTGCCTACCCTGCAGTGTGCGGGATACAGCGTGAAGCTGATTTATGATTTATAAAATACTTAATTCGGTCTTGTAAAAATTGACCCTTCACGTTTACATTTATTTATGTATGTTTGTGTTTATTTATTATATTTGCTTGTTGTCAAAAATGTTTGTATTGTTTTTCGCTTCACGCTGTATCCCATATACCTCAGGATAGGCTGAGGGAACCTAGTGTTAAGACACTCGGTTACCCATTTTCCGCCGAATTCTGAACGCGTTGTGTGTTGAGTGGCAGAACTCAGCGCCGCGATTGGCCTCGACACCAGAGCCAAGAAATGAAAATATAAATTTCAAATAAATATTTCATTCCCTCGAATAGGGATCGCACCCACAACCAGTCGCGTTTACACGTCGTCACACACTTGGGCCCCTACGCCACGAATGGCCTCGTGGCGACAATTTGAATCAAACTGATAATAAACAAAATCGTATGTGCAATAAAAAAAATAAAAATCAATCAGATACACGCTGTATCCCGCACACAGCAGGGTAGACAGAGGGAACCTAGTGTTAAGACACTCCGTTCCCCACTTTCTGCCGAATTCTGGAAGCATTGCGTGTTGAGTGGCAGAACTCAACGCCGCGCTTTGCCTCGACACCACTGGCCACTTAAAAATAAAAATAATAAATAATATAAGCATTACCTCAAGATACACCGGAGAATTAGGCGCAAATGTATCATTGACGCGATGCAGCGTGACATTTATATGGGGGAGGGCGTGCAGCAGCCGCGCGAGCCGCGGCGGCGAGTACTCGTCCGACGGACCCGCCGCGCCCATGCCCACCGCTCGCAGCTACACCTGAGACGAGAAAGAACAAAAGACATTTATAAATTTATTTAATTTATGTAGAGGTCAGTCGTGGCTGCAGGGGCACAAACTGTAAAACCGACTGGTTGTGGGTTCGATCCCCAATCGAGGAGATGAAATATTTATTTAAATTTATATTTCCATTTGTTCGCTCTGGTGTTGAGGCAAAGCGCGGCGTTAAGTTCTGCCGCTCAACACGCAATGCCTCCAGAATTCGGGGGAAGGTGGGGAACGGAGTGTCTTAACACTAGGTTCCCTCTGCCTACCCTGCTGTGTGCTTGATACAGCGTGAAGCTGATTTATTTATTTATTTTATTTATGTAGAATCGTAATAAGAGGCAACTTTTAATCAGCTAGTTAACTCTGGTAACCAATTAAAGCGTGGTGTTTTCTCTAAAATTGGGTGGAACGTGGGGAACCTCTCTAACTTATCCTTTGACAACCTATATATGCAGCTAAATAAAAATTAAAAACAACGAATAATATGAGCCTATAAAATGGGAATATTGTTTCTAATGCAAAAATGAACCTAATCGAGATTACCTAAATACAGCCACTGTGTAACAAAATTGCACAAGAGACAGATAAAACAACGAAATAAATTAAGACGAAAGCTGTATTAGACTACTAGCCAATTATGAAACTTTATTAAAATATGAATCATCATCAAATACCAACCTAAATATTTAATGGTGGTATTTCCCCGGTATCGTTGGGAAAAGTAAAGATTTCTACTTTAGAAGCTAGTAGCACTGTCACTTTTTTTTTTCGTAAAAAAACACATAATATATAATGTATACCTATGTATATACATGGAGGGAAAAAAATCCATCTTTATACAATTTTATTTATCTTCAGTAAAAAATACAATAGAGATACTTTCTCCAATTAAGAGGACATTCAAAATTTTACAAAACAAATCGAAAGTGAAAAGTTGCATTTTTTCATTTCTGCTTTGAATTACTAATAAGGGTCCTTTGTTATTATATACACGTTTAAAAAATGTATAAGCAACCATACTATTAAAAATAACATTAAAATTTCTCTTCATAGTCTATTAAAAGAACAATAAAACATTTGCGATTTTTCACTTTCGATACTTTACCTAGGGACGGACCATCGTATTGTAGGGGAGAGGTGGCATGAAAGAGCCAGTTTACTAAACGAAGCAAAAAAATATACTTTTATTTAAAGAAATTAAGTTTTTTTTCTCTCAAATTATTATTCATTTATTAAACTAGATAATTTCATA
>DWQW01004224.1:0-20382 GCA_018249695.1 Heliconius erato demophoon | reverse complement strand
CAACACGCAATGCCTCCAGAATTCGGCAGAAAGTGGGGAACGGAGTGTCTTAACACTAGGTTCCCTCTGCCTACCCTGCTGTGTGCGGGATATAGCGTGAAGCTAATTTAATTTAATTTTAATTTAAATAATAAAGTGTATAAAAAATAATTATGTTTGTTTTTTTAACTTTGAGGCTGTAGTGGCACATAGGGCCAGACTGTACATGCGAAGGTAGTAACTTCGATTTCCACTCGGAGGAATTAAATATTTTGTCTTTCTGTTACCAGACAAAGCGGGGCGTTGTGTTCGAATTGAACATATGAGTACAATGTCTATAAAATTTAGAGGTGCCTGCGGAATATAGCGTGACACTAAAGATAGTAGCTATTTATTATTATATATAATATTCTAAAATTCATGCTGTATCCTGCACATTGCAGGATGGATAAAGGGAAGCTGGGAACCTATTGCTAAGACAGTTTCGTTTCCCACTGCCAAATTCTGGAGGCAATGCGTATTGAGTGAAACTCAACGCCGCGGTTAGCCTCTTAACTAGAGCGACGAAATAAAAACATTAAATATTTAATTTCTTCGAGTGGGTATCGAACCAATAACCATCGCGTTACAGTTCATATGCTTGTTTCCCGTCAAACAACTGGCCTCAAACTTATAATTCAAATAAACAATATTATATATATTTATATAATATTTTATTATTTCTTTTCATCGTGTTCAAAGCGGGTACTTACGTGTCCACTCGTATGGAAGCTGAATGAAATCTAGTAGGCAATTATTGAGGTCACGAATAAATTCCAACAATTTATTTAATTATAGTGACCTTCACCTTAAGGCAATTTATTTTTATATATATACGCTTTAAGTGCTTATGGTTTAGTGTTTGATTACGAGTTGTGATAATGAATTGTCGCTTTCCCTGTTCTAGCAAGACGAAACGCGGCGTTGAGTTCCGCCACTCAACTCATAATGTCTCGATAATTGGGTTCAAATTGGGGAAAGTATTATCTTAACACTAAGTTAACCTATGCAGGTTAAAGAGTAATCAAATGTAAAATTACTCCATAGTGGCACAGTAGAAAAATATAGGTAACGTATTCAGGTAAAATGGTACCAATTTTTTTTAGTTTTACTCTCTTTTCCAGGGACTTGGGAAGTACTATTAATAGCAACGGAAGTATTGCCCACTTTCGGTCAAAAAATAAATCTCCTAATTAATTACATATTAAAATAAAATTATACATATTAAAATAAGATTAAAATAAAATGAATACACCACTCAATAATCTATGTAGAGCTAATAGTAAAGTAACAGTTGTTTGTCGAAAAATTGAAAAAAATAAAATTAATATTTTTTTTAAAAAGGCTAATTAATTTTATGTTTTTATATTTAAATAAAAAAAATATTACATTTTTATCTACATTGAATACGATATTGAATAAAAAATAAAATGATTAATGTTTATTCCTATTTATATTTTTTTAAATATATTTTTAAATTAATAACAACCTAAAAATAAATAATTGTTGATATAAGAAAAAAAAATTTAAAAACAAAAAGTATATGATTCCGGCCAGGATCGAACTGGCGGCCTTCTGCGTGTAAAGCAGATGTGATAACCACTACACCACGGAACCAGGTGACAGTGATGTTCAAAACCTGCAACAAATATAACAATGTAGATAAAAATTATTTATATGGATGGTAAATTTCGAAATGTATCCCGCATTTTACAGAAGAACCTAGTGTTACGACACTCCGCTCCCCAAGCTATAAAATTTAATAACGCTTTCTCTTCTCAACAAACGAGGAATGATCATGAAAATAGCTTATTTCTCCGAAAGGGAATCGAATCCACGACCGTCGCGTTTACAGTCTGTTGTGACACTCCACAACAACGGCCTTACTTATCATTATTATTAGTTTATAAGCACAGTTTTTGGATAAATAATAATAATCCACCTTAAACAATATAATTTTTTTTTTAAAATATAAAAATAAATCAGCTTCACGCTGTATCCCGCACACAGCAGGGTAGGCAGAGAGAACCTAGTGTTAAGACACCCCGTTCCCCACTTTCTGCCGAATTCTGGAGACATTGCGTGTTGAGTGGCAGAACTCAACGCCGCGCTTAACCTCGACACCAGTATATTATATATTTTTTTATTTATTATATTTTTTTTATGTAAAAAACCAAGTTAAAAAAAATAATTGTGAAATGAAAATTTTAATAAGTACATTTAAATATATATTTAAATGTAGTTATTAAAAAATATTAAAAAAAAACTTTTTTATATTTTAAGTTTAGTTTTTATACTTTTTCTTTCTTCTTGAGAGTCTGTGTCTTACAAAATTGATTAAATCCGAATATGAACCTGCACCTCCGTCGTAAATCGTCCGAAATTTCTTCACTTGTTACAAAATAAAAACAGAAAAAATCATATTATTCATCCATGTAACTTGAATACTTCAATATTGTTAAGAAAGTATGTCAAGTTCCATCATCAATGGATGACTCTATGTAGAGCAATGTTAAACACTTGTGGTATAAATATTTTTATTTCACAGGCGCTCGGTCTTGTTCTCTTTTAAGAGAAATATATTTTAAGAGTGCGGTTTGTAAGTAAAATTTTATTATTTTATTTTTTAATTTTATGTTTTTATATATTATAATATAGTAAATATATAGTAAATATTAAAAACTGTTGTACCTAATATGTTATGTAAATACAACAGTTTGTAATAACAAAATACTAACTCTATAAATAATAGATAGAGTCCTATTAATATTTTCATTCCTTCGCTCAGGCAACAAGGTAAAACGCGGCATTGATTTCCACCTTGATAACTCGGTGAAAAGTGAGTGTCTTAACACTAGGTTCCCTTGGCCTATAATACTATATTTACCTATATGCGGGACTAGTGTGAAGTTAATAATAAAGAAGCTAATAAAATATCTCTACGTTTCCTCCATCCACCCGCCTAGATAGGAAAATACATTATAAAATTAAAAATAAACAGTATATATATACATTGTATGGAATATTGAGAACGTCAACTTTTTCACTATTAATAGATATTTCGTTTATGTATGTTTTTAAAAGTAATATACGTATTTATTCTCTATTCTTTTTTTTATTTAAAAAGATATTTCACTTTTTTGTCATTTAAGTATCATGTTACATATTATCAAAAGTTTCATAATGTTTGATAATGTCATCTATGAATATAAGACTTTTCCGTTACTGAATTACTAACAGACAATATATAGATGAAACTACAGAACTTAGAAAGTTGTAAGGTAGGTAGATACTAGCAAATTTATAAGGTTCTGATAAACTTAATATAACGGAATTGGCCTTTATAATGCATAATCGATAGTATATTTTATATTTAGTTGTTTATCACCTTCACGCTGTATCACGTACACTATAGGATAGTCAGGGAGAACCTATTGCTAAAACACTTCGTTCCCCATAATCGAAAGAATTCCGGATTTATCGTGTGTTGAGTCACAGAACCCAACGCCGTGCTTTTCTCGACATCAGAGCGAAGAAATGAAAATATTAAATATTTAATTTCCTAGAGTGGAGATGGAACCCACAACAAGTTGTTATTTTATACACTTGTGCTCCTGTGCTCCAAATTTTTATCTTATGTTTCATTTTATAAGAAAATTAAATTACGCCAATTCGTCTTACTTAAAAAATATTTTAGTTAACATAGTTTATAACAAATAATAGCCACTCCATTTACAGTCAACTCCAAAACATTCAATTCCAAACTTGAACTGGTAACATCTGACTTAATTAATACCGATATGAAGTAATACCACGACGCCAATAGAAGCAATCAATGCTGGCCTTCTAACGGGTCCTCGAATAATTACACTTCTACAGACCGCCGTCTGTCGCCGTTGACTTCAATAACCTTATTGATTCAAAATGCACGTAACTTTACATAGCTTAGAGTTGGAAGATAGAGACTGTTGATTTGGTTGGGTTTTAAGTGACTCTATGTTGTTTTAGTAAAATTAGTTACGTGTGTTTTAGAGGCCAATAGTGGTGCACAAGAGTGCAGCGTGCGTGCGTGTAGGAGTGACAAGTTGTGGGTTCGATTCCCACTCGAGGAAATGAAATATTTTATATTTTCATTTGGTCGCTCTGGTAACGATAATCGAGATACAGGATGGCGTTGTAGGCGTGACCGGTTGTGGATACAATTACCACTCGAGGAAATGAAATATTTTAATTTTCATTTGGTCGCTCTGATAATGAGATACCACGGCGGCGTTGAGTTACGCCACTCAACACGCAGTGCTTCCAGAATGGTGAAAGTGGTACTAAATCTCTGCTAGCCGTGCTTCGTACGGGATACAGCGTGGACTTAAACGTAAATTACAGTGCACACAGAATGGCAGGTACTAGCGAGGATGTCAGGGTGAGAAAGAAGAAGAACGAGCTCAGCTGGTTGGGGCACGTCGAACGAATGATGATGAAAGAATGGCAAAAAAGTTTTATGATGGAAAAGTGAGCGGCAAGAGAGGTAGGGGGAGACCTCGGTTGACCTTCGAAAACACAGTATCAAAGATACTGGAGGAAGGTCACGTAAAAAGCATGGGGACCCCCCGGAGGGCATGTATGAAGAAGTTGATGACAGTGGACGAGGCGAAAGAAGTATGTAGGGACCGTAGCGTTTGGCGCTCCGTTCTCTCTGACTACCCCGCTAGGGATAAAGCGTGAAGTTAGTTTAGTTTATTTTTTTATGACGAGGTTATTTGTTTATCCTAATATAACGAAACGAAATAGAAAGAGAAAACCTATAAGTTTAGATTATACTAGCTTTTACTAGCGGTTTCGCCTCTGTAGTCAACTGGTAATAAATAAGAGTTATGTGTGATCTATTCTAATTATGACCGAAGTATCTCTGACTGTAGGTACAGTGGATTGCATCGAATCGATTAACGTGATGTAATGTCTAATATAGGCTTCCTTGATAAATGGATCATCCAAGATAAAAAAAAATAATACAGACGATATTAGAAGAGATTCCATTACTTTTTTATTAAACTTGTAGTCCAAAAATTATCTATTTATTTGAAATTTAGAGAATTTGAAAAATACAAACAAAAACCTTCTTAATCTATCTAAAAAATTGAATGGAACTTATGACTTAGCTAAATTTAATATCTTTAAAAAAACGACGTATCTTCTAATTTAGGTCACCTTAAATGTTTTTTTTTAAGTAATTCCAGGAAATAAGTTATTATCTATAATAATAATCTTCTCTACCGTAACAAAATTTAAGATAAAAAATATGGAGCGCCTTTTTTTTCTCATATTATATTTCACATGTCGAAGACCAGCGTGCTCTCAACAAACACCACTCCCCTGTAATCGCTCTCCTATATTAAATTACGATATTAATTTATTCCGTAATATGGTTTTTAATAAAGCACAAAGATAAACGTTATTTTATGTTTTTTTTCCACTGGTAATTGTATACTTTAAATATCAGTCGTGGCACAGGGGCACAAGGGTGTGACTGTAGCGTGACGGTACTGGGTTCGATCCCCACTAGAGGGAATGAATTATTATTTATTAATATTTTCACGTGTTCGCTCTGTCACCAAGTCTACATCCGGTGTTGAGTTCCGCTACTCAAGACGGAATTAACACTAGGTTCCCCTGCCTATCCTGCTGTGTGCGAAATACAGCGTGAAGCTGATGAGAAATCAAGATGAGCTGATTTAATGGTATAATCAAGACCACCTAAATCTAGAATCTAGAATCTAGAATCACCAAACTAAATATCAACCGAATAGTCCAGTAAAAGCTGAAAGGACACAGGCTATATAATACATGCAAATGTAATAAAGCCTGTACGTAAAGTCGAGTGAAATTTGAACTCGGCACCCATGTAAATCTCACATTCTTTTGTTAGCGTGTAAGACGCATTACTTAACATTTAACTTGGCTCTCATTTCACATTTATATTTTGCTCAGATCACAATATATTCAAGAAATTAAATATCCCATGATTTAATGTTAGAGAAAATATATGAACTTGATTAAAACCTAGTGAACCACGAGGGTAAAAATAAATATACATTTTATCACTGTAATTAAATTTGGTGTTGATCGGGATATTGCTAATTAAATTGTGCAGGCACTAGAACATTACATTATAGACTGTAGGCTGTCATGGTGCAGTGGCACAGGCACCCACCTGTAAACACAACGCTTATGGGATCGATACCCACTAGAGAAAGCCAATTATTATTTATTAATATTTTCCCTTCTTCACTCGAGTAATAAGGCAAAGCGCGTCACTGAGTTCTGCCACCCAACACGCAATGCCTAGAAAATTCGCCATAAAATGGAGAACGGAGTGTTATCACTAGGTTCCCTCTGCTTACCTTGCTATATGCGGAATACAACGTAAAGCTGAAAAAAAAACATTATTTCCTCGTAATATAGTTACTTAACATACAAAGAAAAATGTATAATATGAATAAATTAAGAAGTTTTTTTTTTGTTAAATTCAACTCCTACTAATAATAACACATTTTTATAAAATGTTAATTTAGAGTTAAAATATAACAAAATATCTTTTTAAAATTTATTTAAATATTTCTTAAAGAAATATACGTAAAAAAGTGATATACATACATATAGCTCTACCTAAAATAGAGTTCTTTTCTACGTTACGTTGCTGCCACACCTCGGAGCGTCTAATCTGCAAATAAAATAGAATTGTACACGACAATCAATAAATGAAGGCATGACGGGCTCGAAAACGGGTTTCCCTTTGGGATCGAGGAAGACATCTTCCCTTCGTATTCACTAATCATCCTACCCACTGTCGTAAGCCGACAGCTTTCCAGTTGGATTTTATATAATCTATCGATTATTCATCGAAATAACCTATCAAAATAGAGCGTTATTAATGTTTTTTGTACTGGAAGGATGGAATTAATTGGTCGACGCCGTTGTGGAGCAGTGACACAACGTATGCATGTAAGCGATTCGATAGTTATGGGTTCTATTTTCATAGGATGAAATTGATTATTTTCATTTCCTTGCTTTGGTACCTTGTCAAAGTGCGATGTTAAGTTCACACACTTAGTGTTAAGACTCTTTCTCTCCTCTCTCCTCTCCGTGTCTACCCTACTCTATGCAGGATATTGATAACGAAGTTTAAAAAAAGGTTATCGGTGCTTCTGCTTTTGTTGGGTACTGAAATTACCATTACATTGTAGAGTTACCATTTTATGAACTGGCCAAATCACCGTAGAATTTACTCATGTGAAGAGTAGAACGTACTTATTTTTTGACGTGTAATTAAAATAATAAACAGTTTCACACTTCTTACCGCATTGCAGTAAAGGCAGAGGAAAACTTGTGTGCGTACTTCGTATCCCACTTTCCGTTGAATTTTCAAGACATTGTGTGTTGAGTAGCGGAACTCTACGCCGCACTTTATCTGGGTGCCAGAGCGAGAAAATTAAAATAAATATTATCATTTTTATTTTAATTTTCGAGTGGAGATTGAATCTACAACTGTGGCTGTATTGCTCGTTAATTAATTAAGTAATTACTTAATAAATCAGAAACACATTATCAACAGAATTCATAAATCAGAATTCATTCAGTTTAAACATCACGAACTAAAGTGCTTGTAATCAGATACATATTGTAAGTAGTGGCCGACCGCAATTTTTCTATCGTGAAATATAAAAAATCATCAATCTGCCTTACTTTCGTTTAATAATAATCTCTATATATAATAAGACAGTAAAAATATTTTACATTTAGTAATTTTGACTGAAATAAAGCAAACAAAATTGAATTGCTAGTGGAGATTACCTTCATAAACCATAACAGCTAAGTTTAAGTCGTAATTAATTCAACACAGAGATAAAGAAAGATTTGATCTTCAAAGAAATATCAAGTAAATACATAGATTTTTTAGTTCGTTCGTTCGTTTGAAATAATATAAAAATGTATAAAAACATCCTTTCTACGTGTCATAACTACATATTTACCAATTGTACATTTAGCTAATAATATGTGTAACTAATTTATAAACTGTACAGGAGTTAATATGCAATCATTAGAGTTATTTTACAAAGAATATTATGAATCCTTATCCAAATCAATCATTTAACATTTAAGGCTGTTTCTGAAGCAGTACATTAAATTATTAACAACTGCACAAACAAGTTTTAAACAACATAACATACGTAAAAAGAACGTAATGTTACTAAAATATATACATATAATAAATCATTAGCTTTATGTATATTTGATGAATATCAAATATCAACATTGGTCGTATTTTTTAGTTTGAAACATTCAAAAATTCTTATAGAAATTACGATAATGTCGTTAAAAAAATCATATTAGAATATTACAGATTAAAGTATTAAAAAAATCATATTAGAAGTCATTATAGTTGTCAATCAATTCTGCTTGTTGTTTTAAGCGGACGAAGCCGTGGGCGGGCTGCTACTATTATATATATCAAGACAATATCTGTAGAACAATATTATTTAAAATTGTATAAAATTTTTCTTAATAAGCCGATTGAAATACTACATGCACTAAATGTTAAGGGAAACTTGCCTAAATACATGATGAAAACTAAACCAATAATATGTAATTAAAACAATTTAGCCATTTTTAAACGAGAACAAACGCACAGACAATCACACGAATACACTAACAGACAAATACAAAAACAAACACGTAAGTAAACACACAAAAAATTAATAAATATTTTTTTGGCTCTATTATGTCATTAAAAATCAAATCAAATCATCTTCACGCCCACAGCAGGGCAGGCACAGGGAACCTATTGTTAGGACCCTCCGTTCCCCACTTTCCGCCGAGTTCTGCAGGCATTGCGAGTTGAGTGGCGGAACTCAGCGCCGCGCTCTGTCTTGTGGACTCTCGACACCAGAGCGAATAAATATTTCACTTCCTCGAGTGGAGATCGAACCCACAACAATTCAATTTTAGAGTTACACTTTGTGCCTCTGCGCAACGATTGGCCTCATTTTTTTATTAAGTTCTACCAATAATTTTTTCTTGTATATCTTCCAATTACGGACACCGATATTACCATTTTATTATAAGTATAAACATAGATAGATATTAAACTTAAATTGAATAAGGACTTAAATCTGGAGCAGCCTACTAATTCCTAAGGTAGCTAAGCTTAATTCTTACACTCTGACCGAATACAAAAAAACTTCTTATACATTTTTAAAGAAAGCAATGACTATATAAATATATATCAAAGAAAAAATACTTTAAATGCTTGCTCATTTCTAAAATTATAAACTTTTTATGGCTCTGTGTCGTCGTAATCAATTTCTACGATCATCAATTTATAGACGCAACAAATCCTCAGCGAATTGGACGCGGCAGTTGCAAAGCTGAAGGAATTTATATTTTTATAATACCCATATTTATCATTAACCAAACTGACATTTATGTTATTTTTTCAGCTTCACCCTCTATATCGCACGGTAGCAAGGTAGAGGGAACTTGGGAACCTACTGTTGTAGCACTCCGTTTTCATAAAGACACTTCCGCTCCCCATTATCCACCGAATGGCGGAACTGAACGCCGCCATACCGACATTTAGATTAGATTGAAGGATAAAGTATCTAATCATTTTAGGCGTAGGGTATAGAATTTTTCACTATATTTCTCTTTGCCTAGTAGTGTCTGTCAGTCAGTCACATAATAATTTATTCGATAGCTATTTACACAAAATTGTAAAAAAAAACAATACTATAATACGTACATGCGAACAACCCTCACGGTTGTGGGCTCGTCCACACGGGGAATAAGCTATTATTATTTCCCCGTTCTGTTAAGAAGATAAAGTGCGGCGTTAAATTCCGCCACTAAAAACACAATGCAAAAAAAAATTAACAAAATATACAGAATATAATGCTCCTAATAAAGCTCCTAAAAAAAAAGACATCAATACATACAATCTCTTCCAATATGTAGAATAGGTTATGTTTAGAAAGGCTTCCTGTCCCGGTTTGTTACATTTTAAAAGCTCACGAGTCAGGCTTAATTCGGCTTTTCCGGAAATTGCTGAATGTTTAATAACCGCTAACTAACGACCTTAATTTGATAATTGCCTGCGTCCGTGTCTCCTCGCGCCGCGCAATACTGCTCTCTTAAATAATAAACTGTTAAACTCTACATTTTCATATAGAGTTTCGTATATAAAGAATATATGTATTTTTTTTAACTTAGCAATATGGGCAGAAGGAGTCTAGTGTTAAGACACTCCGCTTCCCACTTTCCGCTGAATTCTGGAGACACTGCGTATTGAGTGGCGGAATACAATGCACTTGGCTTTGATTTTCTCGGATGGAAATTGAACCCACATCCGCGTATGCAAGTCACACACTAGTACCTCTGCGCCATGACTGCACTCTATTGAGCGCCCTAAATTCTTAACTTTTTAAAAAATAATAATTTATATAACTTTATATAGCTTTCAAAACTCAAAAATTTTATTTCCTTTGTCATAACAACTACAATCAACAATTTCATCATTTGTTTTTAAAAAGGAAATATTTGCTTAATACCCTAATAACTATAAGACAGGTAAAACAAAAAAGAAACCTTTATTTTAGTTCCATTGCCCAGAGTCCACTGAATTCTGAATCTAATTTTTTCCTTCCTCTTTTGTGTGCGGCTCTCAAAAATCCTTTACGCGTAACATCGCTCAGCTCAGTTAAAATATAAATGCAACTTTTCAAATTCCCGTACTTTTGAACTGAAACATTTTATAAAACTGCTCTACAAAGGATATTTTAGTTCATTTATTTTCATAGTAGAGTTGAGTTTTTCATCGTGACCTTACTCAAAGGTCTGTGTAAAACTTTAACAAGAGTATAAAAAATATAAATGCAGCAATTAAAACCCACTCTGAATCGTAATATTGTAGCTATATACATTTACTGACGTTAAATCATTTATACTGACCTCGATTGTTAGACAAAGTGCGGCGTTAAATTCTGCCACATGCAATTACTTTCTTTGGGCAAATAGGAGTAAAAGCGACAATTAAACAAACATATCAAATCAATTATATGTATTATTATGTTTTATTGTCATAGTCTTAGGACTATCCGAGACAAAAAATTATAATTCCTATCAATATTTCCTGAGATAAGTGCGTTGATTCAAACACAGTCAGTCTTATAATATTATTATAATTAGTATAGATTTCCTTAAATTCTAATGTGTCTTTCGCTGATTCTTCTCAAGTCTAAGGCGATAACTTTAGTATACTGGTGGTAAATTATTTGGCATTCAAAAATGAGACATGTAACTAACTTCTTATTATAATTAAAATCCAATTTGAATTTGAATTTGTATGGCAGAACCCAACGATAGTCAACTGGTTATAGATATATAAAAATAAATAAAATAAAAATAAATCAGCTTCACATTGTATCCCGCACACTGCAGGGTAGGCAGAGGGAACCTAAAGTTAAGACACTCCACCCACTTTCTGCAGAATTCTGGAGGCAATGCGTGTTGAGTGGCAGAACTCAACGCCGCGCTTGTCCTCAACACCAGAGCAAAGAAATGGAAATATAAATTAAGGTTATATTGTATATAAATTAAGGTAAATATTTCATCTCTTCAAGTGGAGATCGAACCCACAACCAGTCGATTTACAGTCACACTTTGTGCAATTGCGCCACGACTGGCCTCAAATATAAATACATTATCAACAATATTTTCCTCCCCACAGCGGTCTCTACATAAAGCCCCATATTTGGGTTTACGACCTCGTTGTAGGGTAAATTGTATCGTATCGTGTACAGTAACGGTCACAATGCTATCGTCTAAATCAAATCTAATCTTTATTAAATATGTCTACGGCATATCGATTTTACCATACTGTTTTACATACTGTAGTCGTTATTCATAACTTTTGTTACGTGGAATTTAAGACGTAAAACGAAAAGTGTATTTTTTTCCCGTTCCTGTATAAAATCCAGGAAAATCTTCCTTAATGCTTTAAATTTTAACATTTAATAAAAGTATCTCTCAATCACTCAATATCAGAAAGTTTTATACATATGTATATAAAAATATATAAACACGAAATTTATCAATAAAAGCAAAAAATAAACATCGCACTAATCCCATACAATACTAATATTAAAATATTTATTTGAAAGGTTCCCTCCATACAAATCCCCGGAGCGGGGTAGCATGGGAATAACTACACTTAAATATTTCCCCTTCACACTCACCTGTAATAAAGGGGAGGGAAGAAACGCATTATGTGATAAAGTAACTACCGTTTAGAAGCTCTCCGGCTAATTGAACCATGGAATACATTTACCCTCGCTTTATATTGTATTCATGAATTTAGTTGAGGCCAGTCGTGGCGTCGGGCTACGAACGTCAGACTATAAAAGCGACAGGTTGGAGGTTCGATTTCCACTCGAGAAAATGGTATATTTAATATTTTCATCATATATGTCTCCAGAATTTTGGGAAAAATGAAAATGTATTAATAGGAACGGAGTGTCTTAATATTACGTTCACAGGTTCCCGCGTTCCCGCGTATCGCAGACAGCGTGAAGCTAAAAAAAACTTACAAATACATATACCTAAATATACAAACGATAAGGATAATCAATCAATTAATATGTTATTGATGTTATTAAGTAACTACATATACAATAAATAATTGAGTTCCACCACTTAACTCGCAATGTCTCGAATTCAGGTGAAATATGGAGAATAAAATTTCTTCACCATACGTTCTCCTTATCCTGCTTCTGCGGGATTCGGCGCTTCACGCCGAATCAATAAAGCTTAAAAAACGGCTTGTAGAATTAGACTACATTACTACTACATACAACTACATTTGACTTATAACTAAATTATATAAAACAAGATAGTTTATTTCCTACTCTATAATCAACATCACGGCCCGCTTTTACCAAATATGTATGTAATTAGGGGTTAACTACACACTTCCCACCCCGCATTGACTTTACAACGCGTCCTTTGGAAGTTAACACTGAACTAATATTTAGTTTATTCGACCGTACTACAGCCACCCTTTCGCGATAAACATATTGACAAAAGTATTTTACTCATATATTATTGCTTAATTTTGTTTCATAGTATCATGAGGACAGTTGTGGCACAAAGTGTGACTGTAAAACCGACTGGTTGTGGGTTCAATCCCCACTTGGGGAGACTAAATATTTACTTAAATTTATATTTCCATGTTTTCGCTCTGGTGTCGAGGCAAAGCGCGGCGTTGAGTTCTGCCACTCAACACGCAATGTCTCCAGAATTCGGTGGAAAGTGGGGAACGGAGTGTCTTAACACTGTGTGAGATACAGCGTGAAGCTGATTTATTTATTTATTTGTTTAAGTAAGACTTTGGATATGACTTTAAAATAGACGATAGTGCTCATAAATATATGAAATAGAGAATATAATATATTATTACTATGACCTTTAAATATTTATAATGTTACATTATAATTTAGCTTCACCATGTATCCCGCATGTTGCAGGTTAAGCAGTCGAGGCCTAGTGAGGGCAAATTGAACCCACAACCAGTCCAACCAAACTAAAATTTAAATTTCATTAATAAAAGCTTTGGGCTACTCTACTTTGGGAACTGAACGCTAATTAATCAAACAATTATTACAAAGAGTTTCCCGAACTCACGACCAACGACGTTTAATCACTGCGCCACGACGACCTAATACCATATAAAACCCAATTACATATAATAAACCTGTTTTTCTTAGAAAAAAGGTAAAAAAGAGAAGAAAATTACTGGAAAAACCACTAACTAAGTACACAGGACGCCACAGCGCTGGGATTTTATTTCGAAGAAGTCAGTATCGAATATCTTTGGGCTCTATTTGTGGAGCGGCTAATGTGTTTGCTAACTATGACCTTTTTATTTCGCATGAAACGACTGAATACTAAGAAATTTTCTTACTTTTTCCGTTTTTCTTTTTTATTCTTATAAGAATAACGTAAATTAGGTTAACAAGTATGTTGTTATTTTATAAATATACTTATAAATAGAATATATTTTTAAATTTCACTTTTTATGTTTTAAAAGATATTAATGCATGCACTTCTCCTTCCATTCCCTGAGGTGTCTCCAATACTTCCTCCCTATTCTCCTTTCAATTCTCGACTATGCTGATGTTTGCTATTTGGATGTGACCGAGGAGCTACCTAATAAATTAGAGCGATTTCAAAATCTCTCCATACGCTTTATTTACGATCTACGTAAGTATGACCACGTTTCTCAAATTCGTGCTCAGTTCAAATTTCTCCCAAGTCGTCTTCGTGATATGTACATCCCTACGTCACTCTTCAAGATCCTTAATTACCATAATTTTCCTGCTTACCTTCGTTCCCGCTTTAACATTCTCCCTCGTCCCTCACGCTCTAGGCGGTCGTGCGTCGTTCCGGCGCTCGACATACCTATGAGCAATACCAAATTCCTGCAGAAATCCTTCACTGTGTACGCCGCATCACTTTGGAACCATCTCCCTATCCCTATCCAAAGAAGTCCTTCCTTAATGTCCTTTTAATCGCAATTGAAAAAACATTTACTCGGTACTGTGACAAAAAAGTATCAGAAAGTTAATTGTTCACAGTACCTGTAGTAGCTGTCCTGCATAAAAATCAAATGACTATAATTAGATACTCTTTTTTTATTTTCACGCTGTCTGTACCTGAGTTTACTCAGGCTGAATATCTCAAATGGGCTGCTGTATCCCGAATATAGCTAATTAAGCTGACTAAGCCTAACCTAGCGTTAAGGTTTCCCTTTACGTTTCACAACGCTCTTTCTTATTACTAGAACTATATAATGAAAATAATTCATTCCCCCGAGTGAGAATTGAACATACTACTGTCACATTTACAGTCAAACACTGCACCGCTGTGTCATGTCATCCACATTATATATCTTTAATATATCTTATATTGTAACACCAATCACCAATATCACATTCTTCAAATAATAACATAAACAACATAAGAAAATTCATATAATTTCCTCGTTCCCTGAGCGGCATTCATAAATCAGTGCAAAGCGAACTCCATAGATACGCTATGATGTACGGCGTCACGGGACCCGCACGCCGGGGACCCTCGATGTTGTCGATATATTTTGTTTGACTTGCAATATTAGGCCGTCGTAGCGCAGTAGGACAACGTCTTATTAGAAACAGATGTCTTCAAGTTCGATCCCCACTCAAAGAATGGTTCTATTTTAATTATTCGTATTTGTCTTCCCTGATGGATAAGGAGCGGCGTTCAGCTATACCACTCAACAAGCAGTTTCTAAAAAAATGGGTAGAAAGTGAAGAATGGAGTGTTTAAGCAGTAGATTTGCTCTGCCTACCCTACTATTAGGGGAAAAAGCGTAAAGCAGCTATATACCTATAAAGCTATAGGCTGAAGGAACCTAGTGTTAAGACACTCCGTTCCACATTTTGTGGCGGAACTCAACGCCGCGCTTTGCCTCGACTAGATTTTCGCAAAGAAATTGAAATAAATATTTTATCTCCTCGAGTGGGGAACGAAACCACAACCAGTCGATTTTACTTAGCTTCAAATCATTTTCTTTATATAAAACCAGAGAATGATTTCAAACATTCATAATATATCAGTTCCATATATTTCTATTAAATAATAGAAAATTATATAATAATATCGTCCTGTTCTAATGTATATACTAGACAGAAACCTAATTAACAGTAAATCATAACAAAAGAAGCAGTATTTGTAGCTCGAAATATAACAACAATGAGATAATTCAATATTGCTCCAAATATTTATTATTATTGAGGTCAAAGTTATTTATTGTCATATTATGTTAAGAAGAATCAAAAGAATTAAATCAGCTTCACGCTGTATCCCGCACACAGCAGGGTAGGCAGAGGGAACCTAGTGTTAAGACACTGCGTTCCCCACTTTCTGCCGAATTCTGGAGGCATTACGTGTTGAGTAGCAGAACTCAACGCCGCGCTTAGCCTCGACACCAGAGCGAAGAAATGGAAATATAAATTTAAGTAAATATTTCATCTCCTCGAGTGGGGATCAAACCCAAAACCAGTCGGTTTTACAGTCACACCTCGTGCCGCTAAACCACGACTGGCCTCAGGTTAAGAAGAAAATAATCTAATATCATTTTCCATAAATATATTTAAAGTATTTTTAACACTTTTAAAGTGTTATATCACACTTAGGAAATATTTCTAAATAAGTATAATTAAGGTAATTTAACTTATTTTTATTGAACATCACGCTGTATCCCGCATGTGTCTGTCAGGCAGAGGGAACCTTGGGTTCCAGTTAAAAATAAACAAGTAAGACCCACCATTTCACGCTTATTGCCCGATTTTCTGGTAATTGTGTGTTGAGTGGTTTCTGTTAACCAATCTATAGTAAATGAAAAAAAATACATTCCCAGAATGGAAATCGAACCCACATCCGATGCCTTTACAGAGTAACGCTGAGCCGCTCCGCCACAACGGCCTTGAAATAATTACATCAGCGGTATCCCGCATATTGTACGACTAGAGGGCGCGCGCGGCTTCGCTCGCTTATTAGGAGTGAATTCTAAAAAACCACGAAACACGTGTTCAATGAAATATTTTTAACAGTTTGAATTAAAATTTTTATAAAAATCGGGGGCAATTTAAAGATTTTTCCATATAAACTTTCAACCCCTTATTTGAACCCTTAGGGGGTGAATTCTTAAAAACCACGAAACATGTGTTCAATGAAATATTTTTAAGAGTCTGAATTTCAAATTTTATAAAAATCGGTACAGATTAAATTTTTTTTCCATACAAACTTTCAACCCCTATTTCATCCCTTTAGGGTTAAAAGTTTTCAAATTCCCTTCTTAGTGGATATCCAAAATATGAAAATAAACATCTGCCCAAATTTCACGTTTCTGCCATCAGCGGTTACGGCTCTGCGTGCGTCTTACCTCAGTCAGTCAGCACAAGTCCTTTTATATATATATATATATATATATAGATAAGCAGAGGGAACCTAGTGTTAAGACACTCCGTTCCCAACTTTTGTGTGTGGAGTGGCAAAGTTCAACGCCACGTGTTGCCTTGATACCAGAGCGAAGAAATTAAAAAAATAACAAATAATGACATATTAATCAAAAATTCTAAGCAAAGCCGTAATATACACAATATCAGCAGGAAACATCTCGTTAGATAACTCACGAAGCTTTCAGAAGGCTTTAAAAGCTCAGCGCTCACAATCGATTGGCAACAACGAGCGACGCGTAAATAATGCATCGACGGGAATCAACGTGAAGCTTGTGAAAATTTCATATGTGCCAATATTATTTCATGATTTTTCAACCCTTTATATATAAATATAGGGTCCATTTTTCATTTTTCGTACGTAGGGGCCACGGGCGGGGGCCGTGCTATGAATTAAATGGAACGATTATTTGTAAGTCTTGGGATTTTATATGTTTTGTATGCAATGTTGTTACATATGTTACGACGAGGTTAGGTTACGCGATCGCCTTATATAAATATATATGTATCTACATATATATGAATATGTGAAGTAAATATTTGGTATCACTTTTTACGAAAATTGCCTTGACGGAGTTTGACATTTGGAACACATTTTTTTTTTTTATAAATATGATAATAATGATACAGACATTTTGAATATATAAATTGTTAATAAATATTCAATTTTAATATTACTAGAAAGCCTTAATTTATTAGAATATATATGAACATATCATTTTAAATCTTTTAGTAACTATATTTCATATTTCGTTTAAAATTACACTTGCTCTTTTTAACATTAAAGTAAAACATAAAAGTTCTTTCAGCCATTGTATGAAGTATTTTATGTAAAAAACTGTAAAAATAGCCTTTAAACGCCCGTCTAACAAAAAAATCATAGAATTCTGTGGTATAGTATTCCGGAATATTTCGCATTTCCTATAAAATGTGAAATATACATCCATTTTGCTATGCATATAGGTGTAATAGTTCGTATTTTTCATTCAGAATATATTGTATATATTTTTCTAGCTTCACAATATCTCACATAATATAAAGTAGCAAAGGAAATCGAGTGTTAAGAAACTCCGCTCTCCATTTGCACTTTCGAAACATTGCGTTATAAGTAGTGTATGAGTATATTAGAAAGCAAAAAATGTACCTTCCCTTTTTCTATTTGCAAGTAGGTAATTTAAAATTCAATTTTTATTGTGATAAAGTACAACAACTTTAATTTTATATACGTATAGTATTTTATATGTTGGTTGTTTATTATGGATGTGGCTGCTAAACATACTCGTATGCATTGGAAAAAAATGTTTAAATATGATAAAAAATAAAATTTCGTATCGTGGTGCAGGAGTTTAAAAAAAGTTGTAGGTTCGATCCCTGCTTAAGGAAATCAAATATTTATTAAAATGTATATTATTTCTTCGCTCTGGTGTCGAGGCAAAAGCGCGGCGTTCAGTTCCGCCACTCAACACGCAATGCCACTATAATTCGGCGGAAAGTGGGGAACGGATATAATTTTTCATTTTCTTTCCTAGAAAGATTATATGATCATGTGTATTTTTAGCATGACACTGTATTCCACATATAGCAGGAAAAAGACAGAGGACAGAGGGAGCCTAAGAACCTATAATTAAGACACTACTCTTTTCCTTTTAAGACACTTTCATTCTCCACTTTTTTTGCCGAAATTTCGAGGCATTGCGCGGTAAGTGGCGAGAAAATGAAAATTTATATTAAATATTTTATTCCCCCTTACCGGGAAACGAACTCACAACCGTCGTCGTCCGTGTACGTTACAATCACACGTTTAGGCCCCTGCACCACGACCACCTTAATATTGTAAAATATTAGAATACCTTCATAAGATATTTAAACACAAAATGTTGAGATCTGATAGGTACAAGTAGTTCCCTAATTATAACTCTTACACAAGCATCAATAATAAAGGTAAAATATGGAAAAATGCACTCTAAAATGAGGTAATAGAGGTTAAATTTCATTATTATATCTTAAATTTAAGATGCAGCCTCCGGCACGGTGCTATGAAAGGATCAAATGTTAGATACTTTATAGTACATAAGATGTTAGAAATGGATGGATGAAGTTTGTAGATCTATTTATATATTTACCTATCCATTTTCCATCCTACTGAGGCAACTCGGCACAAAGTCGGCGAGAAAGTGAGGCAGGTCGGCAGGGGGGGAAAAGTATGACTGTAAAATCGACTGCTTGTGGGTTCGATCCCCACTCGAGCAAATGAAATATTTACTTACATTTATATTTTCATTTCTTCGCTCTGGTGTCGAGGTTATACGCGGCGTTTAGTTCCGCCACTCCACACGCAATGCCTCCAGAACTAAAAAAAGATCGAAAAAAAAACATTTCAAAAAGCCTTTATTTGACAATTTACATATCCAAGAAATAAAGTCGTTAGTTAGCGGCTATTAAACATTCAACAGTTTTGTGAAAGAGCCAAAAGTTCACCCGCGAGCTTTTAAATAAAACAACTGAAACTGAACAAGGCGGGGGTGAGAAGTTTTTTGGTAAATATAACGTGAATATTGTATGGCGATATCATAGCGTAGCTTGGCAATGTCATACACGAAGATTGTAGGTTCGATTCTCACTTATTTTCGTTTAAAATTGCTTTCACAGGCCGTAGTTTCCTAATTTTATATGACAAAATGTGATATACATAGTGGTAATAAAGAGTTTCGTCACGTATAAATCTTTTTGACAAGGTCGGTGTAATGACAACAATTTAAATAATTTGAATAACCTTAAATATAAGCTGAGAAAATATATTTTCCATTTTTCTAGTAACTAGGTAATCTAAAATATCTAAGAATAATAAATTTGTGAACAACGAGGCATTTTGTGTTGAGTGAAATTTAACACCGGGCTTTTGCCATGGTGATAGAGCGACGAAATGAAAATATTAATAAATCATAATTCATTCCCTCGAGTGGGGATCGAACCCACCACCTGTAGGCGTATGCCTATTTGTATATTTATATGTATTTTATTACAAAGCCGTTTGACCATCCTGGTCACGGCACCAAATTGTAAGCGTATGCCTACTTTTATATTTTTATAAAGAAGCCGCTTGAGTATCCTGGTCACGGCACCAAATTGTAACTGACATCCCACCCTACACTCAATAAAATATTTAAATAATAATTTTAATATTTTATTATGGCTCGTGATACGTCTAATATAGTTAGAACTCTTTCGTAGTGATCGTAAGTAATCCAAGATCTTTTAG
>DWQW01004223.1:0-20383 GCA_018249695.1 Heliconius erato demophoon | reverse complement strand
CAAGACAACTTGTCATTACAATTCATATTTCAATATTGTGACTACGAAAGTATATGTGTATATAACAAGTGTAAATAAACTTATTGTAAAAGCTGGATTTTGTGTCTGATTTGTTGGTTCGCTAACATTATGTTAATAAATATTTCATCTCCTCGAGTGAAAAACGAACCCACAACCAGTCTATTTACAAGCACACATTGTGGCCCTGCGCCACGACTGGTCTCATTTTTAATATCTTATTTCACCAGGACTTTCATAAACTAACTATAAAATAAAGATTTGTCTTTTTGGCTTCACCCGTATACCACACATAGAAAGGTAACCTGAAGAACCTAGTGTTAAGACACTCCATTCCCAATAAGACACGCCCGCCCCCTACATTCCGCCGAAATCTCGAGGCATTGCGTGTTTGGTGGCGGAACTCAATACCGCGCTTAGCCTTTGTGACTAAAGCGAATAATTAAAATATTAAATAATTCTGTATTCCGAATGGGAATCGAATTTACAATCGTCGCGCTTACAGTCACGACGACCTCACCTATAGATATGTAAACGTGTTTTAAAGAATATGAGGCAAAATGCTTTACGTGCAATCATAAAATTAGGTTCTTAATGAACAAAACAAATGTGTATAGCACCTCGACCATTAGTTAGGGCTGTCGATATTTATGGCCTAGTTGCGAAGCTTAACGCGTCCGTATGTTTGCCCTTACAACGATAAATTCAGAATAATTCCAGTACTTATGATAGGAAACATTATTAATTCAACTTTAATTAAATTTCGATTTTTGATAATATTTTTAAAGCTTCACTCTGTATCCCACACAAAGCAGAGTAGGCAGAGGGAATCTGGGAACCTAATGTTACGACACTCCGTTCACGAGGAAATATAATATATATGAAATATTTCATTTTCTCGCGTAAAAATCGAACCGACAACCTGTCGCGGGCACAAAAACTGTGACTGACTGTAAAAGCGACTGGTTGTGGATTCGATTCCCATTCGAGGAAATGAAAAATTTATTTAAATTTATGTTTCCATTTTTTCGCTCTGGTGTTGAGGCAAAGCGCGGCGTTGAGTTCCGCCATCCAACACGCAATGCCTCTAAAATTTGGCGGAAAATGGGGAATGGAGTGTCTTAACACTAGGTTCCCTCTGCCTACCCTGATGTGAGTGGGATACAGCATGAAGCTAATTTTATTTAGTTTTCTAGGATTACAGTAAATAAATGCCATGTAATTTAAAAATTATCATACAGCATTAGGTGGCAGAAAATGCATTAATAGATGATATTTATATGGATTTAACTTTGGTTATAAGAACAGCCTAAACATGTATTTTCTATCGTGAGCTTCGAAAGCGAAACATGTTAAGTTAATCATAAAATAAGCCAGTAGTTTACTTGGGATAAAAACACGGCCTAAAAAAATAACGTGGCGTTATAAAGCAAGACCCTCTTTTTCGGTTATGAATGTAGCCCTGGTCAAATAAAAAATGTATTTGTTGAAGCTAACGTATAAAATATTTCGCGAATTCTAGTAAAAAAACGAATTTGGACTAATAACTCAATATCAGGCCAACCGTGTAGTGTTACTGATTTTGATCATTCTTTTTTATTGAAAAGGATACACTACAAAAGTAGTATAATATATTTTTTTATTATTATTAGGTTATTTTATTAATATTATTAGTAAAATATTTGTGTCATCGTTACCAGATGTCCCGATTTTTTGCCTAAAAATTTAATGTCTGTATCAGATCCGGCATATTCCGCTTTTCACGTACTATTCGACATTCTGTGAAAAATCTTTTTTATTACTTTAAATTTTTACTTAGTTACCAATAATTTCATAAAAATACCAATAAATTAACTATGGTAAACCAAAACAATATCGGTAAGGTATAGTGACGTTTTTTTCTTAGAAAAAGAAATTGATATCTATCAACATTAAAAGCTTTATTTAAAACTCAAATAATTAGATAAATAATCCATTAAAACTTAATTATTTGTTATCCTTCTTTCGGGGATACAATCCTGCTTTATTGCTCAAAATGTTTAAAAATCCCGCTTTCCAAAGGAAATATTTAAACGAGGGGATAGTAAGTTTTTATATTTTTTTCCTTAACAGGCAGTTATATTTGCACTTCTATCGGGGAGGCACTTGTGTCCACGTTGAAGAAGGATTACAAACTACGAATGTGGTAATTTATTTCGTAGCGACTGTGAAATATTTGGATCCGCGATGTTTAGCGCTCGCTAGTCGCTAGTCGACGGAGCGGGATAAATGGGGATACGTTTTAGACGGATTTCGCTGTAAAATAAATGTTGAATTAACCCGTGGAATTAAAAATATTCACAGAAGTTTACGTTGCATATGACTTGAAAATATTTTATAATATATTCCTTGTTCGATACAGGGGTATTTTTTATTTATTTATTGTTTATTATCTCGTTTTGCTTCACAGAGTAGTTGGAGAAAATATTTAACACTTATTTTTCACCTTCTGAGTACATTGCGACGCTAAATGGCAAATTTATCTCCACATTTTTTACGTCTAAGTGAAGTTGCAGAATATCTATAAGAAAATAATTTTAACAGGGAATTAAATATTTTTAATGGACACTTTTTTTTCAGTTTCATCCTGTATCCTCTCAAATAGCAGAAAAGGCAGAGGAAACCTAGTATTAGGACACTCTGTTTCCTACTTTCTGCCGCTCAAGTTATTGCGTGTTGAGTTGCAATTTCCTCCGAATTCTTGAGGCGTTGCGTGTTGAGTGGCGGAACCCAACGCCGCGTCTTGCTCTGCCCTAGAGCGAAGACATGAAAATATTAAATATTTAATTTACCCAGTGGTAACCGAACCAAATAACGTCGTGTCTATAGCCACACGTTTGTGCCACTGCACCACGCCGGCGTGACTTTAACTCACAAATATCGTGTATCGTGATCTTTATTATAGCAAAATTAGTAAATTTTGCTTATGTTAACGTAGAAGCTAGTTAGACAGTGCATCTGCGACTTCCCACGTATCTGTAATATTTACTTTGCCTGGAGCCACTCAACGTGATCTTTTTGCACGAAAGCGCTGTAAACAAAAGATAGCTTTATTTATTTGGATGCACATAGAAGAGAAAAGAAAATTACTTATTGTCTGTAAAGTCAGTTTATAGTTGATGGAAAATTATATACTTTTATAAATAAAATTTTCATTATTTTGTATAATACAAAGAAGGAGTTAATTGAAAAATATATTTTTTACGATACATTAACATTTTTTTTGCATTTTTTGTTATTTTTTTTTAATTAAACTAACAAATGAATGAACGTCGGTTCAAACGGAACGTGACAGTTAGTCATGCTTTTTCGTGCGTGCCGCCGGTGTTTATCGATTTATAAGACGCTATTACGTAAATAACATATTGCAATATTTTTAAATGATATATAATATCTATTTACGGTTACGGTACTATATAGATAATCAGAGCAAGTAAGTAGTATTAAAAAAATACGTTTTTCTGTACAAATAATATAAAAGTATAAGACAAATAAACATTAATAAAATAGTAACAAAGTCAAGTTCTTTATATGGATCATGACTTCTTCAGTGCTACAATTTTTTATCGCCTCAATCGTAAAGATTTCACGTACGAGGTTCACAAAAGCATGCTCAATAAAACCAGTACAATGTACGGACCTACTTGGATTCAATGAACATGGACGATACGATGTAACATTGTGAAACTCACACACTGTCCTAGACTAGTAATCCTGTGGCTACATTATAATACCTACAACTTAACATCTCAGTTTGACTGGTGTGGAAATTTGAATAAACAAACCTCTCATATTCAAATTTTAACGATAGTTTTAGAAAGTTGTAAAGATGGGATGACTGACGGAAAGCGATAAATGTGGATCTCTCTAAAGTAGGTAGTGGGGTGAGGTTTACTACATATATAATACATTTTTTTTATCAGCTTCACGCTGTATCCCGCACACAGCAGGGTAGTCATGGCATACCTAGTGTTAAGACACTCCGTTCCCCACTTTTTGCCGGAGGCATTGCGTGTTGAGTGGCAGAACTCAACGCCGCGCTTTGCCTCGACACTAGAGCGAAGAAATGGAAATATAAATTTAAGTTAATATTTCATCTCTTCGAATGGGGATCGAACCCACAACCAGTCGGTTTTACAGTCACACTTTGTGCCCCTGCGCTACGACTGGCCTCCAATTTTTGCTTTATTTTTGATTGCTATTATAGTTATTTTATACAACTGTTATACAGAATTAGTTGAATCCTTAGCTTTTAATTTGTATGGTGATAGAAAAAAATCGAGATTAAAGAGAAAAAAAACTGCACTTGCTGTGCACACAGACTTACCGTCTACCTAATTACATATAAAAATTGCGAGGAAAGTGGGGAAAGCAGTGTCTTAACACTTGACTCCCTCTGCATACTCTCCTATATGAGGAATATTCGATATAGCGTAAAGCTGAAAAAAATATTTAAATGACTGTTTACCTATATCGAATACATATAATTAAAATTAAAGCATCTGACTGTGATATCAACATTACTGTGTTTTTGCTGTGGGTTGGATTTTCATTAGGGGAAAGAAATATTTATTGTTTTCAATTTTCGCTTTGCTAACAAAGCAAAGAGCGACTTTGAGTTCCGCTACTCAACACCTCAAAAATTCAGCGGAAAGAGGGGAACAGAAAAGCGATAACACAAGAATCCCAAGTTCCCTCTACCACTAAGTACATGCGTACTCAGTCAGTGGAAATGTCAGTGTTTACCTTTTAAATTACATGATTTATTTTATATAATTGTTGTAGTTGCAATTTGTAATTATTCTGTTAAAATTATAAACCACTAAAGAGTGCAGAAGCGAATTATTAAATTATTTAAGCCTGCAATGAAATGGAAACTTGAAAGAATATAAAAATTCTGAAGCACCGAAGTTTAATCCTTAAAGGCTATTTGGGTGAAAAAACACCAGGTGGATTTGGTTTTTAGTCGCTATACTCTTTAATTTTTGTCACACCGTTTTGCACTTTTGTGTATCCTGCTGAATTGTGTGTAGCCCTTCAACACGTGAGAGAAATGGTCGTTTTTACGTGCAATTTTTACTACACGCTGTAACGATACATATCAGAACTAAAATGTGTAAGTAAATAATATAATTAAATTAAATAAAAAAAATACATAAAAAAATATTATAAATATAATTTATAAAATTAATAATTATAATTAATCATTGTGAATTATATTTTAAAATAAATATAATATAATTAATATTTTAATTATTGTAAAATATCATGTTGGCTGAATAAGCTATTGTTAACGCTAAAGTCAAGAAAAGAAAAAAGGAAAGAAAGAGAGGGAAGATGGTGAAGGATGGATGTTAAAAAATGTTTAGTAGTAGAAGTTTTAATTTATAATTAATATATATTTAGTTATATTCAATATTTAAAAAGCATGTGAGATTATGTCTTCAATTGTGATAATTAATATAAGTATTCGAGGTTACTAAGATAAGTTATAAGTGCTTTCACTATTTACGATTGTTTGTTTTGGAATACTTCGTCGGTAAGTTTTTAATAGATTGTTGGGATTATTAAAACAAAGAAGAGTGATATTAATGCATATAGTGCCGTCAATATCCAGAGATAAATATTATTTATTTAGTAAATGGAAATAAATACATGAAGATGTTTTATGAGGTATGTAAAATGACATATATATTAATGTACGCAGAATGCCTGCCGCCATCTTTGTTAGTTGCTTGTATGTGGATTGTGAAATGAGAGTTAAATAGGTTTGGTGGATTATATTTATTTATAAATGTAATGTCTATATATATATATATATATATATATATATATATATATATATATATATATATATAGACATTACAATAAATATTTAATATGCTACTACTACTATAAAAAGAAATATAAATGTAATAGTTTAATTTATAATATGATATAAAACTATTATATCAAAATACGTATTTACAATTTATAAATATTATATAATATGAGTATTTAATGTCCTACAATAAAGGCAATCTGTCAATTTTTTTTTTATTAAATATCATAAAGATGTTAGACATTAGCCAAATATTAATTATTTACGATTTATACGACTGTTAGAGTTCATTGACCCTATGTTTTACTATTAACTGATATTGTAGCCAAAACCGACTGCTGCTTGGCTTCGCTGTTACTAATATGCTTGGCTAGGCATTTTTTTTTTCGAATTGGCTTAATGCTGTTGACCTGGACGAGAGTAGCTCGCCCCTAAAGAAAAATTACGAGCTTGGATGGACGCTCGTGAAGTGTTGGCGATCGCAGTAGAATGCCCTGCGTACGCTAATCAGGGCAGCTGGATGCCATTCGTAGGAATTTGTTTTGAACCCTCTGAAGGATGTCTATCTTGGTGTGTGCGAACACGACACAAGCATAGGTCATGACGGGACGGATGTAAGTTTTGTACAATGTCAATCATAGTAATCTCTCTTGCCAAACGATAATTCTTAGTAATTATAGTTGAGCAGTGGAAATTTGTAAAAATCTCCCTACAGAGATGCTAACAACATAAATAAGTTGTAACAAGCGTATAAAAGTTTCGACATAGCTGGATGAGAACGTATGGCTTAGTGGTCAGTGCGCCTGGTCGGTTTTCAGGAGGCGCGGGTTTGAGTCGCGCTACGTTCAAATTTAAATACGTTTTCTATTTAGAAAAAGAAAAATACTTATTTAAGTATTTTTCTTTCCTAAGTGTGGAATAACTCGAGGGATTGAAATATTTAATATTTTCAATACCTCCAGAATTCGGTAGAAAGTGAGAAAGGGAAGTGTCATAATGGTTTCCTCTGCCAACCCTGTTATGTGCAGGATATAGCGTGAAGCTTAAAAAAATATTTTCGTTGTTGCAGATAATTACTTAAAATAGACAACTTAATGGCAATTTTTCATTTTACACATTTTACACTATGAGGAGAAGATATTGTTGAATCTCAAACGTAATTACAATTGCTTATACAGCAACGATCGTTATACATTATACATATAATGCTAAGGCATTTTGTGTAAAATTAAACAGTTAACTTAAGTTACACAGGTAGGTAGTTTTAAGTCCCTGTAAACATTTTTTTTGATAGTAGCCAATATTTTACTAAACCGTTTTAAAACCCTATTATGCGTTCAGCCGTCTTCGTACAATTGGGACGAGTATGACACTATGCCATGACTGCAATGACTACACCAGGTAAGTATCCCTCCTTTTGGAAATATTTCGATTTCAAATTTAAGAGATCAGCGTCGAATAATAAAAAGTTCAGTGTTGAGCTTCATTAGCCAACAAGCAATATTTTACTTGGATGAGCAGTAAAGAACGAAGACACTCTAGGGTTACTTTATAACGTTCCTAAAAATATGGGAAATATAGACAAAACTGCATTACAAAATATTATTCAAAAATCATAGCGAATATTTACACGAACTAGGTTTTAATAATAAACATAAAAGAAAAAAAAAATCTTCATAAGTACAACATATAAGTCGAGCAACAAATAATTAAATTTTAACTCAAAAACTAATGATGTAAGTTCTACACAATACATAATGATGCCGAGAAACAAAATAAGCGCTTCTAAGCGAGCAAAGATATATGAAACCTCTCTAAAGACTGTACACGTTCCTGTTCTACCGTAGAGGTTAAAAATAAGTTCTAGGCAACTTATTTTTATTCCGTTTTACTATTAGATAATGGCGAACAGCAGGTGCTAGTGCTAATGGGGTTCCTCATGACTATGTAATGATCATACATTATGACGAAACACTACGCACAATGTAAACAGAAACTCGTTTACTCTGTTTGTATCGCTCACGTACTAAATAGCAGCTCATTTAATGTTGATATTGATTAACCTTGTGTAAGGAAAATACTTAAATGACAACCTTAATACGTTTCTCATAGATTTTTTAAATTTACATTATTATTTATCTGTCGTTCGACTTTAAAAAATAATATGTAAAACAACAATTTAAATTACATACGTAAATTAAATTTAAAAATATATTATATTTAAAAATATATTATATTTTTACGAAAATAATATTAGTAGTAAGTAGTATTAAATTTAAATTAATTCTTAACGTATTAAATAACTATTTTACAATTATTATTGAGGCCAAGCGTGGTGTATGCCTGTTAACTATTGTAGGTTCAATTACCATTCGAGGAAATGAAATACAATATATATTTTTTTCTAATGTCGAAGCAAAACGCGGCTATAAATTCCGCCATACAGTATCCAACGCCTTCAGAATTCGAAAAAGTGGGGAATGGAAGTGTCTTAACCTTCCAGGGCTCTCTCTGCCTCTGCCTCTGCCTACCCTTTAGGATACAGCGTGAAGCTGAAAATAAAAAAAAGAGATTTTACAATTATATGCATTTTCTGTTTGTTTATTACAACAGGTTTCATTCCCATTTAAATCGTTCTCTTGTAACTCACGTACAATCCGTGAAAATAATGGCATCCATAAACACCGCATTTAATAGTTATTAAAATATGTACACTCGGAGCGTTCTCATCTGATATAGCTTTGTTACGTTACGTACTAATTTATTAGTGTTTTATACCCATTAAAACGTATCCCCTATTCCCTAGAAACACGTATCTGTACTTTTTTGATTGATAATTCATAAAGGTTGCTTGTTATTCTTGCTATAAATGTAACGTCAAAAATAGATAGAGAAGGATTTTGTAAAATTTTCTAACTGCATATTACGTCATAAGCTCACTTCCTACAAAATCGCTATATTGCGCGATTTTGTTGGGAATTCCTTCCACGCACCACTGAATAGTGGAATGGCCTACCCGCGGCAGTGTTTCCAGGTCGATATGATATGGGTACCTTCAAAAAGAGCATCTATCTCCACCTTGTCGGTCGGCAACGCACCTGTAGCTCCTCTGTGGTTGCACGGGGTCGTGGGCGGCGTGGATCACCTACCATCAGGTGACCCGAACGCTCGTGTGACTTGTCTTTTCCATAAAAAAAAGGTAATGTGACGCGGGTATACTTTGTCGAATTGTAAAAAAAAGGTGTAATCTAAATTCAAATCAAATGATAAAAATGTACGCTTAAATAATAATTCAAAAATATAATACTGATATTAATTAATGAAAACAATTCACGTGTGCTACTCCTTCACCGAACTCCACCTAATCCTCTAATTTAAATGAAGGTTTGTATATATTTTAGTAGGTTCCTTGAATATATTGATATCAATCTTAATAAACCTACTATATTACATATACCTAAAATTAGTAATCCGCTATTTTGTTCTCAATAGTTATTAGCAATATTGTTTATATACGATTTCATTGTCATCAGAACTGAAGTCGTAATACAAATTTCAGCTCAATCGGACACTGGGAAATGGGTCAAATTGAGTTTACAAGATTTTACGTACACTAATACACATACTACCACAAGTAAATAAAAGGTTGTAATATCATATACTTCTGACATCATTTCCTTATTTCCTCCCTATAGTTAACCCTTATTCTGATTAGCCACAATCCAGCACTAATAGACTTCAAGTACACATAGTAAAGTGAAATGTCCTCAGTAGTGTCCAGTTGACATAATTCAATTAGATTGTTAACCATTCATCAAGTCTGGAGAGTTATGGGCTGTCTCTCTTCTGTAGATTGAGTAAACAACTTACGATATTGATTATTTACAAGGGATACATTTTTAAAAACACGATCCCACTGATATAATATTTTATTATTTTTATTGGGTATCACAAAAAGATTAAAATTTTTTCGTTTCTTTTTTGGTCTATGCAATTGCTATAATATTAACAATTAAATTTATTGTAAAACCATATTCTTAATCAATATTAAAACTAAAATATATTAGATTAAGAAAAGGATTAACGATTTTTACAAATTGTAATTAAATTGAATTTAATTTAAATTGTAAGCTCAGACCACATCGGGACATTTATATTATAATTTATACATCAGCATATTGGTGTTCAATTCAAATCTAATTGTCATGAGGCCAGTCGTGGCGCAGTGGCACAAGTGTGACTGTACACGCGATTGATTGTAGGTTTGATTCTCATTCAAGGACATGAAATATACTTAAATTTCTTCCCTCTAGTGTCAAGGCAAAGCGCAGCGTTTAGTTCCGCCATTTGATACGCAACGCCTCTGAAATTGGGCGGAAAGTGGGTAGCGGATTGACTTAACACTACCTGCTAGAAGAGAGCTGAAAAAAAATGTAATAATTGATATGGTGATAATTATGCAGTAAGCAGTAATTATAATTTCATTTAAACATTATCTAGAAGCAATCTTTTATAATAAAGTTTTTATAATAACCGAATTATACATAGAAATTATACTATCTCATTTTGAATACATATAAGTTTTTGCATAAATTTCTAAAATTTGCACCTAATTAATATTAAAATAACAACGAGTGGGTTTATTAAGAAGAAAAGTAAATTTACAGAACTTTGCGAATGTTAAATTTTTGTAAACGAAATATTTAAATGTTGGATAATACATTTCCATGTAGATCCGCCCTCGGGCCAAAAGGCTATCCGTAGTATTTAGTACCTTGATGGAGTTTGAATATTTAATTATGCAAAAGGTTTCTGATTTCATGTTTGCTGTAATGAAGACTGACATTTTTATTCTATAAATCTAATACAATAATGTATTCGAAAGGTTGAGTATTAAGTACAGTTATTTTATGTTGTTAATATATTTAAAAATTTAATCTCGAGTGAATAATTTTGACTTTAAATAAATAGTACTTTACTTCTACCAGCTGGTGATGAGGCGAAGCGCAGCGTTGAGGTCCGCGACTCAACTGTTAATGCCGCCAGAATTCGGCGAAAAATGGGGATCGGAATTTTCTCAATATTAAGTTCCAAAGTTGCCTACTCTGCTATTTGCTGTGCAGTATTACTTTTAGTACGCAGAGTCTATCATTCCAAAGCTTATTTATAATAAGTGTTATATAAATGAGTGACGCTATATTTACATCCATAAATATTACACGATTAAACTACTACGACTACTACGATTTTTTTTAACTACCCAAGTAACCAGCCACTAAACTTATAATAAAAAAAAAACATCGAGAATCGAACGCCATTCCTCCAGAACTCGGCCGAAAGTGGGGAATGGAGTATCAGAACACTAGGTCACTCTGCCTTCCTTGATATATAGAGGATACAGCGTGTAGCTGATTATCAAGAATTCAAATTAAAATACTGTCACAACATCATTTTTTTTTAATATTCTTTTCACAATTTTCAGCATTGGATTTATATTGGATAAATCGTTTATGCTACACAGTAACAGTATTACATACACAAATAGAGTCACCAACAATCATGTACGGAGATCACGTCGCTGGACGAGAGGTATAACCCAATCAATTATTACACTCGCGTACCGATTCTGCTGTGAAATGCAAAAAAGTTTAATGTCGGGTAAAAAAGTTATCGTTATTCCCGTTGCATTTTAATTCATAGTGCAGCAACTTTTGACGATGAATAATTATTATATATTATTCCTTTTATAAATTACTGAAGCCGTTGTGGTAGCAGTGGCAGTAGCACAAGGGTGCGACTGTAACGCGAAGATTGGGAGTTCGATCCCGCTTGAGGGAATGAATTATTATTTATTAATGTTTTCATTTCTTTGCTCTGGCTCTCGATGCAAAAGCAGGAGTTCTAAGTTTCACGTGTCTGTCTGTCTGTGACACTGTAGCTCTCAAATTAATGAACCGATTGTGTGAATGTGGTTTTTTTTATTTTTATCGAAAGCCTTATTTATCGCGTTGGTTCTCAGCTTAGCATAAGTAGTTTTAGAGATTTAAGTACTTTGCCAAAATGAGGAAGTGATATTTTTGGTTGGGGGATTTTAAAATTTTAAATTGTACTAGTTTCATTTTATTTTTGCTATAACTCCATACCATACTAATAGTCCATTACATATATTCTATGTAAAATAAATTAACCTTTTATGATATAAAGCTTTTCTTTATAAAGTACAGCTACAAAATAATTCACTATTATTTTTTAAAATCCGTGATTATAATCACCTACAATACTTATTAAGAAAACGTTTAAAAAATTTAACGTAGCGGGACTCGAACCCGCGCCTCCTGGTCGGTGCCCAATTTTTTGGTTACGTTCAATTTTTTATACGTTTTCTTAATAAATATTGTAGTAGGTGATTACTTTATTGCTATGTACCTATTTGTAACTGCGTCACACGTAATACAGTTTGGAAAAAAATCGTGAAATGTAAAAAAAATACTGCGTCTAAACTCATTTGATTTATTATTAATTTTTAAATTTGGGTTTGAAATATTTTACAATATTCTGCTCCCGTAAAAGTAGGTCAATACTTTCTGTTCTACATTACCACTGAATTTCGGATGCTTTCCATGTTGAGTGGCGGAACTCAACGCCGCACAACCTGTTGCGTTTATAGTTACACTTTGTGCCCTTGCGCCAGGACTGGCCTCACATAAATACAATGTGATAAAAATAATATTAAAAATAATCATACCATGAGAATAAAATATTCGATATTTATATAGTAGAAGTATGTCATTATTAGAGAAAGCATTAATTACCTAATATTAACCTTTACTATTAGTGTTTATAAAATTTAAAGTTAAAAGACAAAGAAGAAGTTATTAGGCCGTAGTACATAATATAGGGCGAGCGAGTTACGAGTATTAGCTGTAGGAAGCGATCTAATAGCTTGCGGCAATCACCGGCTAAAATCTATTTCCCAATTCGCGGAAGAAAAAGGTATTTGATTTTTTTACTACAAAATATAACACATTTAGTTTTATAATTTATTTCTAATCTAGTCAAAACTTTATATTTTGAAAGTATGTAAAGTGTATATTATAAACTAGCGGCTCGCCCACGGCTTCGCCCGCTTAAAATACATGATTATTGATTTAATAAGCAAAATTGATTGACAACTATAATGACTTCTAATATGATTTTTTACGACATTATCGTCAAAGAATTTTTGATTGTTTTAAATAAAAAAATACGACCATTGTTGATATTTGCTATATATAAAATATACATAAAGCTAATTATTTATTACACGTATATATTTTTGTAACTTTATGTTCTTTTTACCTATATAATTTACTCTGTTAAGTGTGCTGATGTCAGTGAATAATTTAATTTACTCATTCAGAAACAGCCTTAAATGTTAAATTATTGGTTTGAAGGTTTCATAATATTCTTTGTAAAATAACTGTAATAATTGCATATTAACTCCTGTACAGTTTTTAAATTAGTTAGTTACATATATTATATGAACGAACCAACCAAAAAATTTTTGTATTTACTTGATATTTCTTTCAAGATCGTTCTTTATCTCTTGTTGAATCAATTACGACTTCTTTCAATTGACGATAACTTTTTTTTTAATGAACTAAACTTTAGTAGTTAAGTTGAGTTAAAACAAAGCAATTGGTGAAATTTTCAAGTAAATCGGTTCAGTACTTTCAGAGAAAAATGCGGACAAAAACATGTCGACAGACAGACAGACAGACAGACAGTCAAGAAATTAAAAAAAAATCTTTTTGCTTTCTATTATTCTTTTTAAGTGTCCCTCTATCCATTTCAGTCAAAATTACTAAATGTACAGACAAAATATTTTTACTGTTTTTTTATATATAGTATTTTTGTAACTTTATGTTCTTTTTACCTATATAATATACTCTGTAAGTTGTGCTGATGTCAGTGAATAATTTAGTTTACTCATTCAGAAACAGCCTTAAATGCTAAATTATTGATTTGAAGGATTCATAATATTAATTTTAAAATAACTGTAATAATTGCATATTAACTCCTGTACAGTTTTTAAATTAGTTACATATATTATATGAACGAACCAACAAAAAAATCTTTTTGTATTTACTTCATATTCCTTTCAAGATCGTTCTTTATCTCTGTGTTGAAATAATTACGACTTTTTTCAATTGACGATAACTTTTTTTTTAATGAACCGATTTTGATGAACTAAACTTTAGTAGTTAAGTTGAGTTAAAACAAAGCAATTGGTGAAATTTTCAAGTAAATCGGTTCAGTACTTTCAGAGAAAAATGCGAGCAAAAACATGTATATATATATATATATATATATATATATATATATATATATATATATATATATATATATATATATATATGGTATTTATATTTAGATGTTCATTAACAGCTGTAAAAAACAATAAAAATACAGTGCTAATTGGTTTAAGATATCAGTAAAAAAATATGTATTTGTATAAATATTGTAACACAGATTTTATTTGTTTAAAGGTTTTTGACTTTAAATATACACATGATGATGATGATGATGATGATGATGAAATGATGTTTTCAAATCCCACTCATGTAAGTATACAATAATGTCATAATACTTGTCTGAGGAAATATATAACGCCATTTAAAAAAATATATTTCACTTTTCTGACTCAACGTGTATTAATACCGGACTGTGCGATGCAAATAAGGGTAACGTATTTATTAGCCTGAGTATATATGTATGTGTGTTCATATGTGTGCGTGAGTGTTTGTTCTTTGATCAACTTTAATTATTTTTACATCAATCGATTTACCTTAAGCCTGTGAGTGTCATTCAATAAATGACATTTATCACGATAGCGACAACCATTAAAGTTGTCAAAATAAAAAAAAAAACTACGTTAAGTGGGGTATCGTTGAATAAGTAGGAAAAAACAAGCCCAATAATCCTTGGGGTCAATTCTTTTTTCTTTTTTTTATGTTCATTCGACTATTCAAACGTGCTTACAATAGTCTATTTGAATAAAGAATACTTTGAATTTTAATTAATAGTGTTTTTTAAAAAATATCTAGCTTACCTGCCATTTTATTTACACACCCGCACAACTCGAACGCTTGAACTTCTAATTTAAATTGCAATATACACAACAATGCATTTTAAATTAGAGAGAAATTTTAGACTGCAAAGCAATTTCACTTTTAAGCAACTAGTAATTTCATCAAAATATATTTTCATACATGAATCTGAAATTAAAATTAATTCATTCTAAGCGCTGTAACGCTTAAGCCGATTAGAAGATGCGCTTACTTTGTGAATCACATAACTTGCAGCTTCCGTCTACGTCTATTTCATTTTAATTAAAATAGAAAATAGCTTATTAAGAGATGTATAAAAAAATATAAAAAAATATAGTTTCTCACACTGAGTTTTTCACTTTTATTTATACTAACATATTAATTATTATTATTTGCCGTGTGATCCCGGCCTAGAATAGGTTCATCCTGGTACTGGTGGTGTCGTAAGAGGCGACTAAAGTACGTTTGTCGGAATCTAATCCAAATTTAAAACTTATGTGATTTTCTCATAGATACCATTGTCGGAAAAGGACCAAAAAAATGGCAGCATACGGGAAGCAAAAAAATTGCGTGTTGAGTGGCAGAACTCAACGCCGCGCTTGTCCTCGACACCAGAGCGAAGAAATGGAAATATAAATTTAAGTAAATATTTCATCTCCTCGATTGGGGATAGAACCCACAACCAGTCGGTTTTACAGTCACACATTGTGCTCCTGCGCCACGACTGGCCTCTGGCTCTGGCTTTTAAATAAAAAAAGATCATCAAAATCGGTTCACCCAGTCAAAAGTTCTGAGGTAACAAACAAACAAAAAATACAGTCGAATTGATAACCTCTTACAGAAATCTGTTAAAAATATTTACAGAGCCGATAAAACAAAGTGAATAATAACGTTCTCGTCAAAACATTTAATGTATCTCACATTTCAGTGCTCAGGTGTTGTCCGTACATGGTGGCGAAACCACTAACTTTTCACTTAAGCGTCTGTTCTATTATAAGTTGAGTCAAAATGCTACCTGGAGGATTTGATATTTACAGGACATTACATTTATCACGATAGCGACAACCATTAAAGTTGTCAAAATAAAAAAAAAAACTACGTTAAGTGGGGTATCGTTGAATAAGTAGGAAAAAACAAGCCCAATAATCCTTGGGGTCAATTCTTTTTTCTTTTTTTTATGTTCATTCGACTATTCAAACGTGCTTACAATAGTCTATTTGAATAAAGAATACTTTGAATTTTAATTAATAGTGTTTTTTAAAAAATATCTAGCTTACCTGCCATTTTATTTACACACCCGCACAACTCGAACGCTTGAACTTCTAATTTAAATTGCAATATACACAACAATGCATTTTAAATTAGAGAGAAATTTTAGACTGCAAAGCAATTTCACTTTTAAGCAACTAGTAATTTCATCAAAATATATTTTCATACATGAATCTGAAATTAAAATTAATTCATTCTAAGCGCTGTAACGCTTAAGCCGATTAGAAGATGCGCTTACTTTGTGAATCACATAACTTGCAGCTTCCGTCTACGTCTATTTCATTTTAATTAAAATAGAAAATAGCTTATTAAGAGATGTATAAAAAAATATAAAAAAATATAGTTTCTCACACTGAGTTTTTCACTTTTATTTATACTAACATATTAATTATTATTATTTGCCGTGTGATCCCGGCCTAGAATAGGTTCATCCTGGTACTGGTGGTGTCGTAAGAGGCGACTAAAGTACGTTTGTCGGAATCTAATCCAAATTTAAAACTTATGTGATTTTCTCATAGATACCATTGTCGGAAAAGGACCAAAAAAATGGCAGCATACGGGAAGCAAAAAAATTGCGTGTTGAGTGGCAGAACTCAACGCCGCGCTTGTCCTCGACACCAGAGCGAAGAAATGGAAATATAAATTTAAGTAAATATTTCATCTCCTCGATTGGGGATAGAACCCACAACCAGTCGGTTTTACAGTCACACATTGTGCTCCTGCGCCACGACTGGCCTCTGGCTCTGGCTTTTAAATAAAAAAAGATCATCAAAATCGGTTCACCCAGTCAAAAGTTCTGAGGTAACAAACAAACAAAAAATACAGTCGAATTGATAACCTCTTACAGAAATCTGTTAAAAATATTTACAGAGCCGATAAAACAAAGTGAATAATAACGTTCTCGTCAAAACATTTAATGTATCTCACATTTCAGTGCTCAGGTGTTGTCCGTACATGGTGGCGAAACCACTAACTTTTCACTTAAGCGTCTGTTCTATTATAAGTTGAGTCAAAATGCTACCTGGAGGATTTGATATTTACAGGAGTTTTGTTGTGGAATTCATAAAACTTAATCATTTTCTACAGATGACAATATTTCTACACTATAATGAAACAGAGAATAAAATAATAGGCACATTTTTAACTGTTACATTATATTTTAAGAAAATATCACATCAGTAAATAAAATCTTAAGACCGTCGTGGAGCAGTCGTGCGAATTTCGATTCGATTCTCATATGGAGATAAAATATTTAATATTTCAGCTCTGCTAATGAGGCAAAGTGCAGCATTGAGTTCCGCCGTTTATGAATAAATATAAGAAATGAAAAAATATTTAAAAATAATGTATTGTTAGCGAACTCGTGTAAAAGAGGGTAGATTTAGGTGAAAATAACTATAAAATCAGTAGAATTGTGTCAATCGAGGGTTGTGTTTGTCTGCAACAGCCTTTATTGGAAGGAAACTAGTGTGAAGTATTGTTAGTAGGTGATACATACCACTTATTGCAATTATGTACATAGTATCACGTTCCAAATATTTTAGAAACATAGACGATGTGTATTTTTATCGTATTTTTTGTTTAAACTATTACCGCTTCCGATTTCTAACAGTATGTTTATCTCCATCAATAGGCAGCTGCACTGTGTGGACTTTAAAAAATCAAAATATTTGCATTGAAAATTCTAATATTTTTTTCATCTACCTAAAAATATTTTATGTTGGTACAGTATGCAATATATTAATTATGTGTATGCTAGCGAAAACAGAATAACATAATATTTTTTTGTTTGTCTATCCTTACAGCTCGTATGGAATTAAATTTAAAATGTAATATGTATTTTATTATATGAGATATTTATACCATATATGGTGGTCTCGAGTGTGTACTATCTCAGAAATGAGTTGTAGGTTCGATTTCCACTCGAAGAAATTAAATTCCTCGTTCTGGTAACGAGACAAAGCGCGGCGTTTGGTCCCACCATTCAACACGCGGCGTTTGGTTCCACCATTCAGCATCATTCCCCACTTTCGTTCGAATTCTGGACGCATTCGTCCAGAATTCGAACGAAAGTGGGGAGTGAAAGTGTTTTAATGGGAGTGTCTTAGCACTAGATTCTAGATTCCCTCTTCCTACCATGCAGGGTACAGTGTGAATAAAAAAAGTACTTACTAGTGTTTTGCTCATTTTTAGAGTTCCCTACCTTTTAAGGAAAAATCGCTATGTTGTTCATCTGTCTGTCTGTCGCGTATTTCGACACTATCAAACGAATTAAAATTCTTAGGTAGGTAGGTACTTCCGGTTGACCTAGAATTATGACATTTTGCAGCTAGCATCTACAGGTAGTACTAGCGTAGGAAAAAACTGAAAACTATACATTTATGGTTAAATACTAAAAAATCATAGCCTTAGCATTAAAAGAGGGCAAAATTTGATATTAAAGCCGCTTAGTTCAAGTATCAGATGATAGGGTTCTGGCTAGCTTAGCCTGAATTTCAGAAAAAGTTCAAGACCTCCAATTTTTTATGGCACCGTCGATGGACGACATCGACTAGTGTTTGTGCGGATTTTTTAAATATTAATGCATTAATTGGTGAAATCGGGACCTATGAAAATCGATTTGGCGTTTGTATATTCAAACCCTACTCAGGTAGGCTTCCATTAACTTGTGGCATATAACTTCATCTAAATCGATTTCGTCTATAAAATATGCTACCGTAAATTTACTACAATTTTACAATTAACAATAACCTTTGAACTACATTTGAATAAAGCTGTATTTGCTATTACCAACAATGGAATATTTACAACCAACAATTTTTATTTTTAATATCACTTGCTTCTCAATAGCGGCTTTGCCCACAAAATCGTGACAATATTCGTGTTTTTTATGATGTATAATCTGTAGTTTTAATGTGTGAAAGTGTTTGCACTTTAGGTTATATTATCGTAACTTCTATAAGAATTTTAGATTGTTTTGGAAATAAAAAAGTATAACTTAAGACACTTTACACATTAATACATTCTCGTGCAGAAGATAATAGAAGAAGATCTGGAAGAATTGAGTGTTTAGTAGCGGAACTCAACTGGTTACTAGAGCGAGGAAATGAACTTAATTAATATCACAACCGAGTCATCGAACCGAATCGAGTTTACCGTCGCACGTTCCTGCTCCTGCAGCACGACTGGCAGAGGCACAGACATAAAAAAAAATCAGTTTCACGCTGTATCCTGCACACAGCAGGGTAGGCAGAAGGAACCCAGGGATAAGACACTCCATTCTCCGCCACGCTTCTACATACATAAACCAGAACCAGAAAAAAACAAAAGAAAGTACTTAACTATTATATAACCAAGAAATTTAAAAATCTAACTAATGTACTACCCAGATAAGCGAAGACCAAAGAAAAATATAAATTAATAAATTAAATTTTAACAAAATAAGATCGACTTCAAATAACGAACTAAAAAGTAAGAAATAATTTTACATAAAGTAAACCGTACTTTGATTTTGTTAAACAAAAATAATAAAAAAAATATATAATTTTGAAGTCGCTTCACTGCATTTCGTTAGCGGTTGTATTTGTAGATGACTACCAAATACATCAATTTTCTAGAGATCGTTGTCGAAAAAGATATATATGTTCCGTTCCATTTCTTAAATTTTGTAAAACATTTTCATCTTTCCATCTTTATCAGTTTCTGTGTACTTTTTTTACCCTTTTATTTCAAAAAAAATAAAAATCTATTAATATAGAAGTAATGAGATACATACAAATTAGCTACATCTTTTAAGTAAAAAATATAAATGTTTAATTACTTTTTTTCATTTATTTTGGTTTATCTTATTCTTTTATTTTTATTTAGGGACAAATCAATAAATAAAGTATTGTGCATAAAATATCACTTATTAAATGTTGAAAATCTCTCTAGACGAGCGAATTGCGACGATTCCCTTACTTATTCAACAGATGCCTCGCAGGCCGCGGGTTTTGTTCGCGAAATATTTAATTACTTACTCGTGTAAAGAAATCAAACACCTCGAGGCTTTTACAGAACTTATATTTCTTCCAGAGTTAAATACTGTTAAGCTTGTACAATGTCTATCTTAAATTCTAATACAATATATCATTCTAGAGATTCTCTT
>DWQW01004222.1:0-20389 GCA_018249695.1 Heliconius erato demophoon | reverse complement strand
ACCGCTGATGATACGGGAACGCCGAATTTAGCGACATATTACACATATCTATATTGTTTGGCTGTTATCATTCCGTATCAGATAATGTGAGGTGATAAACCTACGATTAGGTATAATTGTACGAATGATTACGTATCACCAACGTCATTTACTAAATAATTAAAATTATAAATTTTGTGTACTTCATATGGCACTGTGACTAAAAAAAATCAAAATCAAATTGAAATATTCTTTATCCATTACAAGCACTTGAGTCTTAAGAATCCCACAATATAGATACTAGATGATATGGATAACTTAAGTATTTCCATAACTACAAATTAAATGTACATATATTATATTCCATACAGTGTAAGCGATATGAAACATGCGTCATCCACTATTAGCCGTGAATCGTATAAAGGAAAAGAAACCATTGAATTTGTCATCAAAAAATCCCCAGATTTCCCTTAAAAAATCTATGTTTGAACAGTAGTAAATTTTATTTAAAACAATCGAATGAAACAAAAAAGACTAGAAGACACATTTTCAGTAACAAACAATAAAGAAAATACAAACGACTCTAGGTAAATATTCTAGAATTAGAAAGAATGTTATGTTTAAAAATCTCCACCACCCCCTAGTTGGGTGAATTGTTCTATGGTGCGGCGAAATAATCACAAGATTCACTACGACAAATATTTTGCCATGCTAAAGCATGCTGCAGTAAACTGTCATGCCGATGGACACAGTGTCACCAGGTTTCCTCTGCCTACCCTGCTTTATGCGGGATACAACGTCAAGCTAAGAAACAGCGAGAAGTTGTTGAAATGAAATGTTTTTACTTCTCGTAAAATTTCTTAATTGTGGGCGGGAAATATCTACGTATAACTGCAGATAACTTAGATGCTTAATTTTTCTGTGCTCCAAGGGACCGTAGACCTGAATATTAGTATATGATATTGTTTCAGGTTGATCTCTACTCGTAGCGTGTGGTAGAGCGGCACAACGCAAGCATCTGTAAACACGTTGTTTATAGAGTCGATATCCACTAATAGCAATGAATTATTTTCATTTCCTGGCCCAGAGCTCTAATAACAAAACAAAACGCATTGAAAAGTTCCACTCAACACTTAAAAATAAGTAAATCAATTCATAAATACATAACTTGTCGTCAAACATTTCAATATGCTATATAATAATGGTTACACGAACAATTATTTAAGTACATAAGCCATGCGTACACTGAGAAGACGCCAACGGAACGGAAATAAATCTGTAGAGGTATATTCCAATTCCTACCTGCCTAAGGCTTCGTCTTCTTTAACTAATATCATTAAATATAATTAAATAATTTAATAAAGATAAGATAAATTACAAACAGACTTACATATATTTTGTATTATTAACTATGTTTAAGTATTATTGTTTGGCGCAGGGGCAGAATCGTGCAACTGGTTCTAAATTCGATTCTCACTCGAGGAAATGTAATATTTAATATTTTCATTTCCTCACCCTGGTAATGAACCAAATCGCGTCGTCAAGTCCCGCCACTTAACTCGCTATGCCTTCAGAATTTGGCGGAAAGTAGAGTGTCTTTTAGAACGGAATGTATTTAAGGAGTGGTTAATACACTAGGGTCCCAGCTTCCCTCTGCCCACTATGTGCAGGTTACAGCAGGAAATTAAAAAACAATTAAAACCTCCGATTCACGCATTGAACCAAACAAATTCTTCAACTGTATATTATTTGTATAGATATAGCGTATAGCCTATATAATATATACCTACATGCATCTCAAATCTATTATATTAGGAGTTTTTTTAGCTTCACCCTTTATCTCTAGCGGGATAACCAGAGGGAACACCATACGCTACGGTTTCCACATACCTCTTTCGCCTCGTCTACTCTGTGAGGTCCTCGTGGTTTTCAGGTGACCTTCTTCCTATATCTGTCATTTCCGAAGGTCCTTTCCCGGTCTACTCCTCTTACCACGCATTTGCTTCATATTTTATGTGCAAACCTATTACTCTAAAAAGTACTATCGGGTGAAATTCAGACTTACTTCAATGAGTAACCATACAATACATAGTATTATTGTGGTTTTCTACTGTATTCTGTTTAACTCCCTATAGGGTCATATTTAACTGTTTGCCGGGCATAACTACAATCTTGACAGCATTAAATATATCTGAAGTTCGTTATATTTTTATATGTTTTAGGGTTCTCAATCAAAGGGTAAAACGGGACTCCGCTGCCTGTCACAAGGCTGTACATCATCAATCGTTATAGTTAGACAGTTGAAATTTTCACGTATCATATATTTCCGTAGCCGCTACAACAAACAAATACAAAAAATTACATAGAATAAAATAAAAACTTAAGGGGCTCCGACACAATAATAATATTTTTTTATAAATAATGGTATTAGGGTTGGCAGTGCGAGCATAGTGTTAAGACATTGCGTTCCCCACGCACCGCCCAATTTTCGAGACAGTGTTTGTTGAATGGCGAATTTCAACTCCGCCCTTAGTCATCTTACCAGAGCCGATGCAGATGAAATAAAATTATTCCCCTGTGTACTCCGCCTAATATAAATCCATCATATATTCCCAGTGTCAGAGTGAGGCCAGTCGTGGCGCAGGGGCACAAAGTGTGACTGTAAATCGACTGGTTGTGGGTTCGATCCCCACTCGAGGAGATGAAATATTTACTTAAATTTATATTTCGATTTCTTCGCTCTGGTGTCGAGGCAAAGCGCGGCGTTGAGTTCTGTCACTTAACACGCAATGCCCCTAGAATTCGTCAAAAAGTGGGGAACAGAGTGTCTTAACACTAGGTTCCCTCTGCCCACACTGCTGTGTGCGGAATACAGCGTGAAGCTGAAAAAATATATTTATAATTTTAGATACATATGTATATAGTACATTATAGTATAGTAGAGTAGAGCAATTGTCCGCAACATTCCGGCGCGGACCACCGCACACGCTAATTACACCTAACGGTATTAATTAATTATGCTTAATAAGGCATCCGATGCTATCTCAGATGTATTTGTTATATGTATAAATAACATATTCGATAGTATAAATAATGCTGAACATAATTAGTTTGCAAATAAACGTTTAAAATGGAGGTAAAGACTAAAACTGGATGATTTTTTTAGCCACGATTTATGATGAAATATTCAATGTTTAATATTTATATCTAAAACGAGTTATCACCCTTATTTTGTTTACGTTTACCTGAAGACGTCAGTAGCCAGAGGCGGCCTAGACGGGGGCCCAACGACGCCCCACGATTAAGCTATTACCGGATTAACTATAAGTTTCTGATTAATATTATTTAGATTACACAAATATCATACAAGTAACTTAAATACAATAATTGTGGAGAATAAGTGATAAGACACTCCGTCTCCCTCACTCTCAACGAGGCCCAACAGCCCAATCAAATCGGCCCAATTTTTAATTGCATTCATAATAAATTAAAAAATACTATAGTAATTTCATTGTTACATTACATTTGTTTTATGGGATTATGGAGCTTAGTAACATATATCAAATCAATCAATCAGCTTCACGCTGTATCCCGCACACAGCAGGGTAGGCAGAGGGAACCCAGTGTTAAGACACTCCCGTTCCCCATTTTCTGCCGAATTCTGGAGGCAATGCGTGTTGAGTGGCAGAATAATTAAATTCTGACTAAAGTAACATATATATCTACATAAATTAAAGTACAATTTATATGAATTTTCGACGACTACGGTAGCAAGTAAAAACTTTCTTTACTTTTTTAAATATTTTCTAACTACACACTATATTCCGCACATAGCAGGGTAGGTAAAGGGAATCTGGGAACCTAGTGCTAAGGCACTTCATTACAATTAAGACGTCCGTTCCCCACTTTCCGCCGAGTTCTCGCGGAACCCAACACCGCGCTTAACGTTACCAGAGTGAGGAATTAATAAATAGCTAATGTCCTCAAGTAGGAATCGAACCCACAACCTGTCGCGCTCACAATGCACAGCGCACTGCGCCACGACTGCCCTAAAAAAGGTAAATATGACCCTAGAAAACTGTCGCCGACAACACAAGCGAGTCGTCCAAGCGGAAAGTTGGCAAACAATAAATGTATTTAGGTTAAACAAAAGTGAAACATTGCCGATGCACCAGCAAGGCTTAGTTTCTAGACAAATACCTATACACATACATATTTATGTGTATATATACTTAGCGCTAATGAAATACTGCATAGCGTCGTTAATAGTTCTTTGTATTGCTTGGCGTCATAGTTACAGTCAATTGTTACTAAGTATATGTTTTACACGTGATGGTTGTACGTTCGATTCCACTAGGGGCTATAATATTAGGCTTCAGCACTTCACATAAAGTATCTCTGTGACATGTGAAGAGTGATAATACTGAGAGGTTCCCGTGGTGCAGCGTCATATCGTCCTATGGGTTCGATGACAAATCTAAGAGAGGAATGATTTTCATTTTCCCGTTAATAACAAGAGAAAGCGCGCTTTGAGTTTTATCATTGATCATACAGTGTCCGGAAATTGTGCATTGTTACAAAAATCTATTAGTCCAACCAGAAATTTATAATATTTTTTTTTAGATTTAATTTTTTTTTCCTAAAGTCGTGGAAAAATCGCTACTACAATTCATTTTAATCAAAGTTATAGTAGCATAAATAGACGACTCATAGTTTAAGCGTAACAAGTAAGGAAATAAAATTTAAATAAAAAAAGAACCAGTCCCAGTGAGGCCAGTCGTGGCGCAGGGGCACTAGCGTACGAGTCGAAACACAACAAGTTGTGGGTTCGATTCTCACGGGTAAATGGTAGCATTTATATGCAATGGTATGGAGCATTTATAGAAATAAATGTACACACAGCTATCATACTGAATACAAAAACAAAACAAACTCGAAATATAAAAAAATCAATATTGTACATAAATAATAATATAATAATTATAATTACATATAGTCAACATGATAATAATGTACTTAGTTCAACAAAACAATCACAATGCAGCTAGTCTTATAAAGTCAACACAAATAAGTTTTAAATTAAATTACAGTGGAATCTACGGCCCGCCAGCACTCGCGTCGCGGCCGCCGGTGTGTGTGCTCGGCCCTCTAATTAGCTATCGAGTTTCTGTGAGTGATGAGGTTAAATTAATGTTTACTCATATCGTGCGCCCGCGCATACTTTCTGTGTTTTGTTAGTGCTTCGATGGTCGTCGCACGAGCGCGTGATGAGCGTGTGCGCGCCGCAAAGTGAGGACGCGGCGGTGCCGGCCATCGTGATTGAGGAGAACCCTCAGGACTGTTCAGCCGGCTCCCTCCCGCCAGAGGGAAACGGCAAATTACGCAATTACCTCGTTACCGATAGCCTCGGTACGTACACGATAGGTGATAGATCAAATAAAGGAAAGATAGTGTCGAAATTTGATGTGTGGTCATCGATTTCTCAACCGAGGGCTAAAATTTTGGAACTATTACGGCCAGAGGATCCTTGTAAGGAGGCTTTGGAGGCAATAGTGCGGCCGGCATCGCGCCGCGGTCTAACTAGGCCCTACGATGAAGATACCAGACGATTTCTTCAAAGAGTTCTTCTCAATCCGAGCCTCTCTACAATTGACTTATCACAAACAGAAAACTCTGAATCAGAATTTTCGTTAACGGAAAGGGAAAAAACAAAAAACTTGGATGCACAACGAAAAATTACAGTACGCGCTTCCAAGCAAGAAAGATCTTTAGCTGATGAGCTGAAAGAAGCAGAAGAAGACGAAAGATCAGGGGCCAATATAAGACGTGAACTATTGAGAGAGTTTAGGAAGAGAGGTGGGAGTATCCGAGAGGCCATGGAAAGAGATAGGCTGGGAAAATTAGCATTATCTGTAGAAGACGACGAGGTCTACGAGGAGTGTGGACTGACAGCAGCAGCGCGGCGACTAGACGCTCTGCTGGTGGAGTCGAGAAACCTGCACGAGGAGTTGGCGGGCATCCACGAGGACATGCAGGTGCTGGCCAGGCGCCTCGCTCGCCGCGACCACTGATGGTACCACTGACCACTGCCACCACCTATGCTCACTGTTTGCACAATTGAAAACTTTCTTACGCATATAGACACGCACATTAACTGTACATATATTGTTATTTTATCGTTTTTTTTTCTAATATTTTTAGGGGGGACAGTTATTAATACTATTAAATATAATTAGCGAAAGTATTAATAACTTATTTGTTTCACCATTTTTTTGAAATGATTGAAATGGTTCGTCTTAGATACGATTTCCACGTAATCATCCATCCGTGATTTCCTCGCGTGCACTGCTATTTTTAATGGACGTGGTATTCACGCATCGCTAAAATCTAAAAAAATGATTTCTTTTCTTATATAGAGCGCGTGCGTAATAAATTAAAAAATATTTTATTATTACATTTTATTGACGTACATACAATTGATATATTAGAATTGCGGTCAGAATTCCAGAATATAATATTACCTAGGAAGTTTTCAATGGCAACAATGTTCTTGATAAAGTCATGTTTTGCTTACTTAGTAAATTTAAATAAATCTCTAATTGTTCTGTGGTAGTGGTGGTGGTGGTAGTGGTGCCAAAATATGTGCCTATATTTATTGTTTATTAACACACGCCTCTAGGCTTACCTGTAGTATTTACCCGCTATGCTTATGAAATGCTTCACATTTGAAATAATCACAAACATTTAGCCTTAGAAGTGCATACATACATTGTTAGTCATGTACTAAATCTGTTTGATGGTATTATATATGAAGATCTGGATCTGAATCTGATTAGAATTAATTTTTGGTATGCTATACATAGAAGGATAAGTAGAGGGAACCTAGTGTTAAGAAACTCCCTTTACAATACCCTTTACAATTAGAGTGTGTTGCTGTGCCACGACGGTTTTTAGTTTTAGAATTACTATATTCAGGAACTATGTATAGGAAATTTTTCCTATATCTAGACAGAAGAGATTTTTCTTTAATGTGCGAGCTTGTAGATTTAAAGTATTTTTTTTTGTCGTAGACAAAAACATAGTTATTTGTGAAAAAAATTACAAATAGTCATTGAATTATAATTTTAAAAATATATATTACCAAGTTAAGATCCAAGTCGCAACCATCGTTTAAAGTCAGACGCTGTTCCACTACGCCACGACAGCTTCAATTTTAGTATTAGCATTTCGAAACACAATCAAAATCAGGTAACCCTAGTCCCCTCGCGGACATCACCGGACCCTGGCAAAGATTCCCTTTGATATTTCACCCCAAGGGTCGGCTTAGAGAACATTTTACATTCCTTGCTTCCCGGATGATTTTAATTTTTAATCTGTACCTACTCATAAAAGTGCTTTCATGTCGTATAATTATGTTGTGTTTATTTAGTTGTTTAAAGTTTCACGAAAATTGGGCCTTGTCAGTATTTACTTATTTATAAAACGTTTGTAGAATATTGGAGGATCTTGTTGTAAACATGGCGGTTGTAAATTCGATCCCCATTCGGAGAAAAAAAAAATTTCATATCCACGCTCTTCTGTTTTCTCTTGTGTGTTACAAACGAAGCACGAGTTTGAGACTGCTTTTAACACGTTTTGTCCATACATGTCCATATAAAGCGTAAAGCTGTAATAGAAAATATATTTTTAAAAAGAAAAGAAAATAGTCACTATCTCTGAGTAATATACAATTACCTTGATTATAAAATTGTCATCACATACTTAGTAAGATTAACTAATTGAATTTAAATACAAAAAACTAAAAAAAATGCAAAAATATCCCGTTTCTTATCAGTCTTACTTATTACAAAACTTATTAATTAATAATACCGGATAGAATAAGTTTTAGATGCAAATTCTTGACTTCTATGCCGATAAAATACAAACAAAGAGATATTAATGAGAATATTTACAGGTAAATTTATATATTATGAGTTTTATTATAAAATATAGCAAATATGTATTATTTGAACCATTTCTTTTATTAAAAAACTATTATATATCATAGAGGCCGTTGTGGCGTCGTGGCACAAGCGAGTGACTGTATACACGACAGTTGTGGGTTAAATTGCAACTCGGGGAAATGAATTATTATTTATTAATAATTCATTTAATTTTCATTTCTTCGCTCTGGTAACAAGACAAAGCGCGGCGATGATTTTCGTCTCTCAACACGCAATACCTCAAAAATTCGGCGGAAAGTGGGGAACAGAATGTCTTAAAAAACGATTCCCTCTGCTTACTCTGCTATATGCCAAAACAGCGTAAAGCTGAAAAAATATATCATATAGCTTCCTGACTAAAGGTGAGTTTTAATACCTACTAAGGAAAATATTTAATTTGACTTTTGAAATAAGATTCATCACACAACAAATAATGTCTAAATTCGGTAAATGTGTAAAAAGGAGTGACTCACAACAATCTCTTTCCGCCTAAGTGCCTATCTTACAGGAATATCAAAGCATTAGATATTATTATTTTTTTTTAATGTCACGTTTTATGCTGCACATAGCAACCCGGCTATATGCGAGATAGGCAGAGGGAACCCAGGAATAGGTTTCCAGGTGCCCTCTGCCTGTCTAATTACTGTTAGACACTCCTTTTCCCTCCTCACATACTCACACTTTACATATCCGTTTCCCTTCACCGTAGGGATTGGGTTCTCTGGAGGCATTGCGTATTGAGTCGTCAGCAGAGTGAAAGAGAGTGGGAATCAACCTCACAACCGTAACGTATACAGTCCGCAAAATATTACGTAGTTAACAAAAATAATATTTTTTTTTGTTTTTACTAATATGTTTTTACATTTTGACCTTTTAAAGTACTTTTAATCGTTTCAACTTAACAGCCGTGGGCAGGTGGTAAGTTACTGGTTATTCTAATGTTCATTTTATAAATGTTTTAGCTTGTATGCTTAAATTTAAATTAAAAAATAAGAACAACTGCTGTTTATAACCTGTATTATAGCTTAGTGTACGATTTATTTCCGTCATCGTAGCAACTGTAAACGCGACAGTTGTGAGTTCGATTCCCATTCGGGGTTAATATTTAAAAATATTTAATATTTAAATTTCTTCGCTCTGGCAACCAGGTAGAGCGCAGCGTTGAGTTCCGTCATTCAACACATACAATAATTAATATAGCAAACTACATTAATCGAAGTTAATTCGAGGCCAGTCGTGGCGCAGCGGCACAAAGTGTGACTGTAAACCGACTGGTTGTGGGTTCGATCCCCACTCGAGAAGATGAAATATTTACTTAAATTTATATTTCCATTTCTTCGCTCTGGTGTCGAGGAAAAGGGCGGCGTTGAGTTCTGCCACTCAACACGCAATGCCTCCAGAATTCGGCAGAAAGTGGGGAACGGAGTATCTTAACACTAGGTTCCCTCTGCCTACCCTGCTGTGTGCGGGATACAGCGTGAAGCTGATTTATTTTTATTTTTAACTACATTAATAAGAATAAAAATAACTACTCTCCCATATAACTTTAAACCAAATCTACTGTACAGTAGTTTATTGATAATAAGTTGATAAGACAAGTATTATATAACACTTAACCAGTTATACAATGGTCAGTTTCCTGTCACGACCGGTCCCAAAATACATAACATAATAACTCTAAAACATACTTATGGTAATCAGATTGAATTAATAACTACTTAAGAACCTACTCACTTGTAGAGGCCATTTGTGGAGCAGAGGCACAAGCATGCGACTGTAAACTCGATGTTGTGGGTTCGATTCCCACTTGAGACAATGAAATATTTTAATATTTTCATTTTCTCGCTGTTGTAACGAGGCAAAGCTTGGCATTGAGTTTGGGCACTCAACACACAATGCATCCAGGGTTCGGCGGAAAATAGGTTACGGAAGTGCCTTAACACTAGGTTCCCAGGTTCCCTTTTCTTACCCTAAATGCTATGTGCGAAAGCATAAAGCTAAAACAAAGGACTTACTAATAAGTGGATGGATATATTTACATAGTTAATATTGTGATATTATACATTTTATTTCACACTCGCAGCTTCGTTTCGTGGACTTTCTTACTTAAATATTAATAACTAACAGTAGGTTATTTCACATTTAAATTAATTCACACTATATCCCGCTCACGGCAAGGTAGGCAGAGGAAACCAAGTGTTAAGACACTCCGTTCTGGAGACATTGCGTGTTGAGTGGCAGAACTCAATGCCGCTCTTTTGCCTTGACACCAGAGCAAAGTATGGAAATATAAATTGAAATAAATATTTCATTTAAGTGGGAATCGAACCCACAGTCGCGTGTACGCCTGAGCCACGACTGGCCCATACTGGGCATTTCTACTACTCTATCATCTATTTCACATTTAATAATAATTTTCAAAACATTGCGTAATGAGTGGTTGAACTTAACGCCACGCTCTATACTGATAGAGTTAGTTAGTTAGTTAGTTAGTTAGTGGAGGAATAGGTAAGTAATAACAAATTAGTAGTACGGTAGACGCGTACAAACAACTAAATATAAAAAAAAACATAATAAATAATTATAATCACGACTTAATGACACCGTTTTTTTTTAACCAATTAGTGAATAACATGTTTTATCTCTTATTATACTTAGATATAGTGTACATATTTATATATATTTTAATTATTTATTTGTATGAGTTTCCTTTAATATATGTTATATTTTAAATATATATTTATATAAATTTCGCTATATTGGATTAAAGTTATTCTATATAACCGATAAAAGATTTTTTAAAGCCATTTTACTAATATTTTCAAGATCTAATTGATTTAAATAACAATCACACATATCTCATTAACGACAAGATTCAATTAACTTAACAATAGAAACAATCATTAGAGTTATCATCATTTAATGATAATATTTAATTATAGAAATGTCTAGAGAAAAATAGGATTTGACGTGTTTATTTTTCTTTAAGAACAAATAAATAGAGCACAATAATAAAATCTTCAGTAATTGCGATTTTAACACATTTTAAAAGATGCCGTCGTTGCGCAGCACAACGTCTGAAAGTAAGCTCGATGGTGGTAGGTTCGATTCCCTCTTAAGTGAACGATCTTTTACTTTTCGCTCTGGTAAATTGCAGCGTTGAATTCTTCTCTACACGCAATATCTCTAAAAATTGTGCGGTGCATAGCTAACGAAGTGTTTAAGCACTACGTTCTCTCTGCTTATACTGCTAAGCGTGAAAAAGTGAAGCTGCATAAAGAAAAAATCTGCAATTAAGTAAAGAATAGAAACCAACCGTCAAAGATGTCAGTCATCTACTGTCACAAGAGTGGTTAGTGAAATTGCTTGAGTTGGAATTGATTTATTTGTTTAGCTTCACGCAGCTTCATATGTGCGTGTGTCTAATATATCTATCTACTTTCCATGAACTTTTTGCCCAATTTCTAACGCCGCGTCTCGTGTAACCAGTGAGAGGAGATGAAAGTAATTTAAATATAGGTAGGTACCTGTGCGAGGCCGGGTAGTCCGGATTAGTCTTGTGCCGTAAAAAACCCTTACACAGAGAGATCTGTTTAAAGTCAAAGTACAGACCTTTCACAGAAACGCCTCTAGATACGTCCATAGGTGTTGGAGGTATTCAGGTTATTATGTTTTGTAACACGTTCTGCTACTAATGAATTAAATTCTGATATATGTATATAAGACTCTTCCGTTACTGACCGACTAACAACGCACAAGCGAAACTACTGGATCTCACACAGCTTAGATTAGAAATGGAGAGTACCAAGAGAGGATTCATCGAAGTTCCTACGGGAGCGAGAATTTCTATTTTACACCTTAAATATCGCAAACAAAATTAAGAGCGACAACTACTAGATACACAATATCTTATTTCGATAAAAAGTATAGTTACAATAGTATGTGTAATTCATTGTATGTTAATTTTATTATTATTATTGTTTTAGCTTCACCTCTATCTACCGTCCACGTGTTTCATACACGTGGACTGTGGATAGAGGTATAGGCAGAAGGAACCCAGGAAGTTAATGTTAAAACATTTCGTTTCCGTTAAGACACTTCCGTTAACCACATATCGCCAAGTTCTCGAGGCATTGCATGTTGTGAGTGTCGGAACTCAACGCCGCGCGAAATGAAAATATTGAATATTTCATTCCCCAGAGTAGTAATCGAATCCAAAACGCCGCACGATTGACGGTCTATGGTAGGTGCTTTAAATCGAGAAATCCTCTATTAGTTCTCCTGTACACTACCTAAATTGTCATATTAAATTTCAATTTTCAAGTTCATTAATTTCGGCTGTACGACGTCTGTGTGTCATTCAGCAACGAAAAAGTTTTATATATATTTATATACACCTAATTACAAGAAATACACGGAACTTTACAATTTAAAGAAACTATTATATTTAAAAATATGCATCGGCAGCTCGTTGCAATCTTTTAGCACAGCACCTCACTGCACTACACAACACAACAAGCACACACGAGAGTGGAGTACGTGAGCGTCCTCTACACCACACGCGCAATCGGTAGCGCAATTAGCCCAATTTGACATTATTTCATTGCTTTTATAGATTTTTTCACCTACATATATCTACCCTCTTCTACACGAGTTTACTAACAGTGCCATAGTTAAATGCATTAACATTCAAATAAATATTACATAATCCGCTGTATTTTATCTGTACATTATATATTATGCACTTAATAATAATTTTAAATTTTAACTATGCCATAATTTAACAAATTTTACTTTGATATTTTTTAAATCGGATATTACTAAGAAAAAACTAAGGATGTTTTTATAACTTAAGCGAGTAACTAAGTCTAATTGTACAGAAGATTCGCGAAACAAGAATCAACCATAAATGATTATATGATTGACCTATTTTTTTGGGAGGAACTATTATTATAAAATGTTGGCGTAATTTTTTTAAGTAAACCAATTTTATTCAAATTAAGAGATGTCTTTATCTCTTTTTAAAGTTCATATATTTTTTTTGCATTATAATTTATAGATAAAAAATATTATATTCCAATTAAATTTGGAGGCCAGTCGTGGCGCAGTGGCACAAGGTGTGACTGTAAAACCGACTGGTTGTGGATTCGATCCCCACTCGAGGAGATGAAATATTTACTTAAATTTATATTTCCATTTCTTCGCTCTGGTGTCGATGACAAGCGCGGCGTTGAGTTCTGCTACTCAGCACGCAATGCCTCCAGAATTCGGCAGAAAGTAGGGAACACACTAGGTTCCCTCTGCCTACCCTGCAGTGTGCAGTGTGTGTGTATTATTTATTAAATTTGGATGTTGGAGACAGTTCAAGGTGTGGCGTCTAACTGTAAGCGCGTCGATTGTAGGTTCAATTACCGCTTCAAGAATGATTTTTTTTTTCATCTCCAGGACGATAACGAGACAAATAGCGTCATTGAGTTCCGCCACAATGAAAGAGCGAGAGAGTAGAGCGAAGAAATAAAAATAATTCAATCTCTAGAATGGAAATAGAACCCACAGTCAATTTATTTATAGTCAGACAAAAAAATTACAACATCATAGTTTAATATACACTTCTACTACAAAAATGAACTAATACTATACTAAATTAAATTTCAAATACTCAACTCTCAGGCCCAATCCGCCCGCGCTTATCGTTGCGCAGCGGCCGCGCGGGCGCTGACAGCGGAGTCGAGGGCACTGCGCTACCTGGACGACGTGGTGGCGCTGCTCCGGGGGGACGTGAAGGCGGCTGAACGCACCAGACGCTGGCCCTTTGCTATCGGGAGACGGCATCCTGATAGAAACTATATTATTTGAACCAGGTAATCTGATGAAAAGTTATATCTTTTGTTCTAGTGAAGAATATTATTAAGCTGAAGAGTTTGTTTGGTGTAACGCGATAATCACAGGAACTACTGGTTTGAATTAAATTTCTTTAAGCTTGTCACGCATATATACAAATAAAACATTCCTTAGCCAACTAGTTATTAACTCTACTTAACTATTCTATCTCTAGAAATTATTACTAAAACAAAAAAAAACATATCTTTTAAACCTATCAAAACCAATTCCATGTTCATTGTCCCAAATGGTTTTTACAAATAAAACGCAAATAAGATAAAATCTTAGCGAAATAAAAGAAAATTGAAGAAGCGAGGGGCAAAGGAACATAAAACTTTACTTAACGTTTAAGTGAAACAAAGATCTACGAATAAGATAAGTGACTAAAAACGCGACACCTTCAAATGTACCAACAGTTTTTGGGACTGACTGATATATACTTGGATTTTTGTATATTAGACTTGGACTTTGGAATATGGTGATGTTTTACGTTACATAAAATAATTTTACTCTTTTCGTGTATAAATAACAGATAAAAAAATATAACTTATAGCTTTTACGAAATATAATAGAAAAACCATTAGTAATTATTATTTCTTTCCAATTATCGAGACATTGTATAATGAGCATCATAACTCAAGCCAAGCGTTATCTTCAAAAGTGGGGAAATTAAAATATTTTAAATATAATCATTCCACTAAGTGAGAATCGAACTCGAACCGAACGAATCGTAATTTCAATTAATTACCACTAATTACCACTAAGGGGTATATTTGTGGATCTGCTTATGACATGATCAGTAATCAATGGGCACGTTCTGGCCACTCACCAAACGACCTCGTAACGGATAAGCTACTGCTTACAGGACACGGGACTGGACGTGTCTTATTTGACTGTGGACATGAAAATATATTAGTTCAATTAGTTTATTTATGTTACGAGGCCGTCGTGGCAAAGCGGTACAGAGTTTGGCTGTAATCGTGACGATTGTTGGTTCGATTCTCACTTAAGGATTTTTTTACTTACTCTGGTAACAAGATGAAGCGCAGCGTTGAGTTCCGTCACTTAACACATAACCATATTATAACTTTTTATCTGTTGTGAGAAATTTTATTGAAAGATTACACAACTTTTTTATTACTACATAATCTTTTTGAGTGAAGTATTAAGTTATCCCCTAAATGAGGGAGCTGAAAACATACATTAGTTTACATTAAACGTACATTATATAAGTGTGTACCCATAAATATTTTTAAATATTTATCTTTGGTTAATGTAGCATAATATTATTTACTTTAGTACCCATTTGCCAGTCGATTAGCAGCTAAGCTAGTTTGCTATGTTAAATTATTACAGAACGAAAATTATTTGCATTTATAAAACCTTTTTAGAGGTTACGATATGATTAAAGATTTGAGGTTCTTATTATAAGGTTTTAAATATAGTTTTATTGTCGTTATAGCTTGATTGCCACCTGTCGTCATTGCCTTATTAATATAATATTAACATGCAATCAAACTTTCAGCTTCACGCTGTATCCCGCACACAGCAGGGTAGGCAAAAGGAACCTAGTGTTAAGACACTCCGACAAACTTTCAACATTTGTAATTGAGGGCAGTTGTGGCGTAGGGGTACAAACGTGTGGCTGTAAACGCGACTTGTTGTGGCTTCGATTTCCGCTTGAGAACATGAAATATTTAATAAGAGGAAATAAAACCTCGCCCTGGTGACGAGACAAACCGTGGCGTGGAATTTTCTCTGTATGTGTGTAGCTTTATGCTGCACCCTACTTGTGATAGGGTATCACAAGCAGGGTGCAGCGTAAAGCTAAAAAAATCAAAAGTATAAAGATAAAAGGGTTAATTATTTTGATGGATCGCGCGAACAGTGCGAATTCACGCATAGATTTAGACTTAGACATTGAAACATAGATTTTATGTTATATATAAATACATAGTTTATGTAAAGATTTTGTCTAATTTGGCAAAAATTGGCTAATATTATGGTAATAATCATATTATACCAAACATATTAAAGCCATATTGTAGTTGTATCGTATCGTGGACGTAACGGAGCGTATAAAAGTAGTTTCATTACGGGCCGGTCGGTACCAGCTCCGCCAGCACACGACGATACGATTTAATTAATTTATTATCAAAATAATATCTTTTTGTATTTTGGTTTATTATTCTATCATATTTTATTAATATCGGGGTAATTATTTTAGACATTTGTAATTGATATTAAATATTTTCAGGTTGTGGTTATTTCAATTTAACTTTACTTCACTAAGGTTCCATACCCCTAAAAAAAAAGCGAAACTCATATAGGATTGCCTTCTTGTCCGTAGCAGTAATATTAAATATTCAAATCTATAAAGATGTGCTTGTTTATGCTCAGTTTATGACGCATATTTCAATGTTTACAGCGTAATCAAAACCTATAAGGTATATGTGAGAGGAGATTGATCATAATAATGCACATTCTTTTTATAATCAATCATTATTATAACAATAATGTAAAAAATATAAATATGACACTACATATATAATTGTTTGTTCCAGTGAGAAGATAAACAGAGGTCCTCGACCCGATACAAGGCCTGGTGCGAAGTGTATGATTCATACAAATAAAGTCGAAAGAGAGACAATTCGTATGTGTTAGCGTCTTATATGTGTTTAGTGACATTTAATTTTATAGAGATGGTCTACTCTATTGAAATGACATATACATATGTATGTTGTGTTACGAGTTAAGCTTAAGTGTAGCAAGGATTAAACATTCTGTTATTAGAAAAAAAAATTAAAACAGCTTTACGCTTTTTCACGCATAGCAGGGCAGGCAGAGAGAACCTAGTGCTAACACCCCTTTACTCAGATTCGGAGATGTTGACATTGCGTGTTGATCACCACGCTTTGTCTTGTTACCAGAGCGAGGGAATGAAAACAATTCATTCCCTCCAACTTCCAATGGGAATGGAACCCACATGCCTCGCATTGACAGTAAGACGCAGTGCCGCTGCGCCACAACGGCCTCCAAATTCATATCCAATAATTTAAAATGTTAAACTTTTGTGTAGTTATATGATATTGCAACGAAATAATCTATAATAACTTATATATATTATTTCCTTAATTTTATTGTGGCACAGATGGAGAACCCTTCTGTTTTGGGTTCGATTCCCTCTGGAAAAACTGAATTATTTTATTTTTTCGACTTTGGATAGACAAGTTTCTCGACCCAAAACGCAACCTCAAATCCACATAACCAAAGAAGATTTTTCTTTTTATCCGACCATACGGGAAAAAACGTAAAGCTGCTTTATCTTAATTAATACACCAAATCAATCTACATTATAATTTATATTTATTGAAATATAAAATTTTCTTCAATAAACTGTTTGTATTGTATACAATATATCATAATTATCATTTATTCGTAGAATGACTGGAAATTCACAATTATTCTGACCTAATTGGTTTTAATCAAGGAATTTTGTGTTAAAATACATTTACTGTGATAAAATATATTGCCCATAACGCTTATTATGGCGAAGCTCGTGTGGCAGGAGAGCACCTCCCACCCTGGCAGACATACTCGTAGGTCTAATTCTCTACACTTTCTTCTTCTTAGCTTCACTCTGTGACCCGCACATAGCAGGGTAGGCAAAGGGAACCTAGTATTACAATACTTCGTTCCCATTAAGACTCCCGTTCCCCACTTTCCATCGAATTCCAGATTTAGAGTTAAGAAACGTATTAACATGTATGTTTCTCCATCTCTATTATTACGATTGTTTAAGTAATACCTAAGACGTTACGCTATGAATATTCGCCTTCTAATTTCTAGTCTTTAAGATATATTTTCCTATATAAGACTGATAAATAATGGTTAGTGAATCATTTAAATGCTTTATTTACTATAAGTTACATAGAATTCTGTATATAAATTTTGTTTACACTTAAACTTCTGTGTAGCAAATCGTGTAAAAGTTTGCTTTAGGATCACCTTAAAGCAAAAACATAATTTCTACAGAAGGGAAAAAAAATAACGTAGCGGGACCCGAACTCACGCCACTGGGAAATCGTCTCATTTTCTAAATATTCTCCTTTCCTTAGTATATACACAAGTTTAAAACAATTGTAAAAAGAATCTTCAGCTCATAGCTTAATTGGCGCAGGTCCTATTTTTGTTGCGATCGAAATGTTACAGAATTCCATTACAATGTGTATATTTATTGTTTAATTTTAGTAGTCTTATAAATATTTTAATGTATCACATTATTATATTAGTTACGAAACGAATGTATATATATATATTAGGTCCATTTTCTTATAATAAATAGAAGGAAAACTATCATAAACTGTAACAACAATAAATTAAACTTTGTAAATTATATAAATAACTATATAACGTGGGTATTACTGAAAAAAAAATAAGGTAAACATGAATGTTGTGAAGATGTGGTCTTTTCGTAGGATATGTGGAGTTAGTTTAGCTGACCAAATACTCAAGGAAGAGAAACACAGAATGGCAGGTACTATCGAAAATGTAAAAATAAGAATGAAAAACGTGCCCAGGTAGTGTGGGCACGCCGAGAGAATGAGTGACGAAAGAATGGCAAAAACATTTATTATCTAATTCATTAATTTTTAAAAAAATAAAAATAAATGTTCATTAGAAAAAAAATCTATTTTTGTCATTAGTAGGTATGAATGCATCTTATACGATTTAAATACTGATTATATATTATTACACATACATATGTATAACGAAATGTAAAAAATCATATCACTATGACTGTAATAAAACGAAAAGAAAATAAAAATTGTTATTTTATTCCAAATAACTTTGAAAGGCATACTAGGCGTTTCTTACAAGATTTGCGCTTGCACGAACTCGCACCCTCTTCCACATCACATTAAAGGTCACACTCATTTAAATCTAGACCTAATTTAACAAATCGTTCTAACAAATGTCACCCTAATCGAAATCCCTGGGCCAGGGTTGGTCTATCAATTTAGACAACTCAGCGTCATTCACTGATTACAGCAATAGTTCATTATGTCTAGTATGCATCTAAACAGAGTAATTTGGTGACCCGTGATTAATGGGACGACCCTACGCCCTGTGAGGGAGGGAAGAGGGGGAAGGAGAGGGCAAGGGGTGGTTAGGGAGGTCAAGAGTGGGCTAATCTCTGGTCGTGACGGACGGTGACGAGCCCTAAGGATCCTAGGAAGAGGGAATTCGGTAGTTGTATTTTTGTTCGGTATACATGGATATTTTAAGTAAATTTATAAGTTTTTTAATTAAAGATGTAATTGGGCAAGTATATTGGTAGGATTGTTGGCAATATAATATATACGTAGCCATAAGTATTTATCCTAGAATTCATTAAAGTTCATTAAAGCTTGGCGAGAACGCATGGCTTAGTGGTCAGAGCGCCTGGTCGGTTTCCAGGAGGAGCGGGTTCGAGTCCCGCTGCGTTCAAATTTTTATACGTTTCCTAAATAAGTATTCATTAAAGTTATTTTTTATGTTCAATATAGATGTGTCATCTTATTTTTTGTGTAAATAAACACTTCAGCAATGATATCGCGCAAAAAAAATTGTATGTACTAAAATTTCCTATAATCTTACTTAACTTTTAAGATTTTTTTCTTTCTTTAGCTTCATGATCCCACACTTCATGGTATGTAGCATGGTAGTAGAGGAAATCTGGGAACTTAGTGACACTCCGTCCCTTAAAGACGCTTCCGTTCCCCAGAGCGAAGCATTCCCTTATACCAGAGCGAAGAAATGAAAATAATAAATATTTCATTTTGTCGACTGGGATCGAACCTATCGTGCTTACAGTTGCACGCTTGTGCCTCTGCGCCACGACGGCTTTAATTTTCAAGATGGTTTAATCAATTTCTTTTTAATATTATACTTATGAAATATTAATGAATATTACATTTTAATCTTTATCATCTGTAGTCATCTAAATTATTCTAGTATAGAAACTATTCCTTAAAGGCTGACTTCTGGTTCCTAGCTGAGAGATAATAGGTAACATTCCAGAAAGCACACACGCTATATAACAAATTACACCCTGCTTGCTCAAAGTAACTATTTTCCATTGTTAGAATATACACTAAAGTTACAGGTTCAACTTTGTTCTAGGGTTTATTAAAAAAAAGCACAGATGAATAATTTGGTGGTAAATTATTTGACGCTCAAAAATGAAGCATGTAACATCTCATATTCTTTGACTTTGACTTGATATATGGAGAGATTGTCCTCCATTGATCCAATTGTAGTAATATTTATGCATTTCGTGTACGTTTAAATAATTAATTTAAAAATATTATAATGGGTTACGCACGTTGTTGCGTTCTCAAGTTGTGTTCTCAAGGGATTACTTTTTTTGAAAAAAAAGGAAAGGAAAAGAAAAAGCAAAGGAAAGGAAAAATATGAATACATGTCACTCACTCTAATTAGGAGAAATAATAAAAAGTAGAACTTTTTCAACCAGTGTTCGATAATTATGATTTGCCTTCTAGTAT
>DWQW01004221.1:0-20389 GCA_018249695.1 Heliconius erato demophoon | reverse complement strand
TGAGTTCTGCCACTCAACACGCAATGCCTCCAGAAATCGGCAGAAAGTGGGGAACGGAGTGTCTTAACACTAGGTTCCCTCTGCCTACCCTGCTGTGTGCGGGATACAGCGTGAAGCTGATTTATTTGATTTATTTGATTTTATAAATATTAAATCTTCCGTTACTTACAGAAAATGCATAGAAATATAATGGATTTTAAATTAAAATTTGGCAAACGGTAAGTTAGAAATTCACATGGTAGTGGTAGAAAACGATATTTTCTATTTTACATCTTAAAATCAACATAAATCGAATTTGCGGACAGAAATGGTGTCTATTACTGAGATTTCTCTGGCTTCACTGCTCTCTTTGCTCATAAGCAAAGCCAAGACGAATAAAAAAGTCAGTCAAATACGAGTTGAACTTGCATTCCGTACAAATTTTACGATTGTATGTTGAGGAAGTATTTATAAAAGTTCAAAACTAAAGTTTGCGGTCATTTTGTAAGAAATGAACTATAGTTATAAGTTTTTAATTTTTTTTTCTATGAAATATATATAAATTTTAACTTTTTAGATTTTTTCCTTTATTTCTACGGCAAATTTTCATCTCTTGCCAAATTTTATAATTGTAGGTCAACGGGAAGCACCCTATAGGTAGGTATTTGATTATCGAATTTCTTACAAAATGCGGCAAAAACGATGCACAAACGCTCATATTTTTTGATTTCGTTGACTAATTATGCTTGATTTTGTCTGTGCTCCAAGAGATCGTAGACCTGAGTATTTGATTTTCATTTCAGATTGATATGTACACGCAATCTCGAGATAAAAACGCTTAACAGGCGGACAACAAAGTGATCCTATAATGGTGCCGTTATTTCCTTTCGAGGTACGGAACTTAGATAAAAAAAATTAGATAAAAAAAACCTAAGAAACGAACACGTTGAACTTAGCGCGTTCTTACCCGTTTCTCCGCTATTGACACAATGTCTCGAAAAATGGGCGGTATATGGAGAGAACGAAGCGTCTTAACACTAAGTTCCTTACCTACCCTATTATATCCCTTGTAAATTTAAAATAACTACAGTAAAAAAATAGAAAACATACATCATAATATTAAACCATCAAAGGAAACACATAAAATAACAGAATAAGGGTATAAAATTAAATAGATACTAATTAAGCAATATAAGAAAAAGCCGCCCACACGTTACCGTCCTCGTGTCTCCAATGAAATAATTACATCGCGTGCTCTATCCAGAATAGTTACAATTTATACGCGCTGCTTACTTTCAATTGACCGTTGTTGTTAATTACTCAGCTTTTAAAGGTTATACAAAGGAACTGATATTTGTATATAAATTAGATATGTTATTTTGATAATAGGTATATGGTTTTTCGCTTTTGTTATGCAAAAGGCAGCGTTGAGTTCCGCTACCTCACAATGTCTTTAAAAAAGTTGGAAAGACACAAGTCCGAAGAACATTACTAAGAGAAGAAGAGCAGTGATAAAGTCCGTAAAGCATTGAAAGTGAAACCAATAAAAAAAACGTGTAAATCGGGCTCGTCCACCGTGGATTCCATACTAAAATTGGAGGTCTCGAGCTTTTTCTGAAATTCAAGCTTAACTTAGCCAAAGCCCTTTCATCTGATACCTCATTTGAACTAGCAGCCCTTTTGTCCCCCTTTGAGACTATCATTTATTAAGATTTTTCCACAAATGTATAGTTTTAGATTTTTTCCTGATCTAATACTTACTACAGGTGTAGATGCTATCTGCCAAATTTCATAATTCTAGGAAGTACTCTATTACTTTTGATTTCCTTTAGGTCCAAAGTTAAGTGTCGAAATACGTTTTTTGCGATATAAACAGCCATGTCATGTTTCTAAGTAGAAATACGATTTTTTCGAAAAATCGTGGGACCGTAGATCTAAATATTTAGTTAGAATTTCAACTCGATATCACCAAGCGTTCCTGAGATAAAATCTCTTGACAGACAGACGGTCAACAAAGTTTTTTTATAAGAGTTCCTTTTTTTTTTAAAGGTATGAAACTTTAAAAATGATATATATAAGTAGGTTCTTTCGGCCTACCTTACTTACTCTTATATGCGGTAGAAGCGTAAATAAAAAAAGTTACATTTTTGTGGAGGTTTAAAGTATTGGAATTTAAAAAAAATATGTCGTATTTATTAAAGAATATAAAAAAACGTAAAACGATTCGATACAATTGATTGTAACAAATAAACAAACACAAGTTTATAAAAAAAAACATTAATATAACCCAACACATTGCTAATAGACTATATCCTTATCAGGAGGCTTTGACATAAAAGGTAAACATATCAGAAAAAATGTTACTTTATAGGTCACGATGATGTAGTTAATATATTTTATAAAATAGCTATGGAAGTAATACGCTGATACCACAGTAAATAATAGTATATAACAATATCTGTAGAATTCAACAATATTTTTAAGAGTAAAATTCTTTTTAATGAGTTTCTAAATATCATAAATGATTTAAATGATTTTCTTAATAACTTATATTTTAATTGTTTATTAAATAGTTGACATGCTAAAACACCCAAACGCAAAACTAAAGCATCTCATCCAATTAGTCATCGCATCATTATCAAATTTCGAATACATTTCAATGCTAATAAATTACAGAGTATTTTTTTTATATTTCAATATAAAATAAAATTATTGTTTGTATTATAAATATATAAATAATTGTTGATATAATTCAAAATTATAAATACAAATTAAATTAAATAGAAGTAAAAAAGTTTAATAAAAGTTTGAGAAACTTTGTTTTCTTTGTTTATATTTTGTCTCATGCCTAAATTAATAGACTGTAGAAAAAATAGATGGTACCTTACTTTTTAAAAATAATATAGATACTTGACGAGTACATACAACATAGTAACTTATTTAACGATTAAAAAAATTAAAACTATTTTTTTAAAAACCGTATAAAAATTTGAACGAATATGAATGGATTTGAACACGTGCCTCTTGGGAACCGTACAAGACCAAACAAAAGTATTAGAAGCAGTTTCAGTCAACAAAATGTATGAGCGATTGAAGTGACTACGTAATTTTTCACATAATTTTATTTGAAAAGAACAAAGTAATATAATAAATCAAAATAAAAAATAAATCAGCTTCACGCTGTACGCTGGTGGAACTCAACGCCGCGCTTTGCCTCGACACCAAAGCGAAGAAATGAAAATATAAATAAATATTTCACTTCCTCGAGTGTCGATCTTACAGTCACACTTTGTGCCTCTAGTAATTAATAATATAAAGAAAATTAAATAATACTTGCCTGATTTTATATAAGCCATAAGTAAAACGACACCATACACCACTTGACTAAGCATCTTGAAAGCAATTTCCTTTTAAAATATAATAGCAAAATCTTTACACACAATTGTATTATTTTTTAACAGGCGCTTAAATTTTTTGAATATTCCAAACTACGTTTAAAAAAAATTACAAAAAATACTATTATATGTTTATATTTTATTAATATTTTTTTAATTTCTTTATGCCATTAGGCCACTAGTATACTGTGAAGCTAGGTGATACACTGTGAGTTTATACGGTCTGTCGGTCGTACTTTGTCATCCAGTTGTTAGGACAACAAAAGGAACATCTAGTTATATTTGGTTTATCATAGAGTATCTACAATCAAAGGACGCACTAATAAAGGCTTATTACATTTTACTAATCCTGAATTAAATTACGCACGTTACAGGCAGAATGGGGTCAAGTCGTCTAGCGTCCATCTAAGACAATTGGTGCGACGGGCGTCTGTCCGGCTGTTTGTCTGTCATCGCGACATCGAACATCCTCGTCGACGATATGTTTATGATAATGTTGTATAAACATTTATGAATCTGTTGAAGCTAACCAATCTCCTATTATAGCTAATTTTGAAAAACAGTCTCTTCATCCACGTAGAGAACGGTCCCTTAAATACTAAACACCCCGAAATAGTGTGGTGCCTCTCAGTATTTTTACTTACAAAATAATAAATTATAAAAAAGATAAAAGCTAAGGTCAAACTCCCCACTGGAAAATATCCTAGATACGCTCATATGTCTATTACCATACAATTTGTCCTTATTAATAAGTAATACTTGCACAGATATATTGGGTTTTAACATAATTTAGACTTTTGAAATGTCAAAAAAATATTTGTCTTTAGACCACATCACCATCATATCAGCATGTCAGTCATATTGTGAAGACCCGAGGGAAATTCAAAGATTTTTTTTATTTCCTCGCTTTAATAACAAGAGAAAGCGCGGCGTAGAATTTATCTACTTAGGGGAAGGGAAAGTGGGAGCAGTGTTTTAATACTAGGTTCCCTCTACTATATACATAATAAAGTATAAAGTTAAAAAAAAAAATGTGTATGTCAAACCCTGAACGGATCGATTTTTTTTTGATACTATATTTTTTTTGGTATGCCTGACACTCTTTTGATGTACCTTGAGTAATTTTTTAATGTTTATATTCATTTATTTGGATGTCTTAGACAACTACCGTGTCTACAGGAACTCTTCAATTACTATATAAGATAAAAATATATTTTTAAGATTCTGTATCTCTAAGGAAAAAACAGAATCCTTATACTATCACTTTGTTATTCGTTTGTTCGTCTGTCAAGATGGACGGTTCATTTCATATTAAACGAGTGCCAGAAAACTTGAGTTTGTCTACTTTTATATGTTGCTCTACAATCCCAAAAATTGGTGCGGAACCCTCGGCGCCAGTCCGATACGCACTTGACCGGTTTTTTTTAAACATGTTTACATATCTCTTATTGAGTAGGAAGTGTAACGTTATTTCATTCTGCACTTGCAGCTCGTTTGAAATCATCACGCCCCCTTTGATCGGCTATATAAAGTGTACTTTTTTAGAAAACGTATAAAAATTTGAACGTGGGCTTTATTTATATTTTAGGAATTGAGTAGGTGAGTAGAACTCACACCGCTTAGAAAAAAGATTTTTTCTTTCCTAAATGTTAAATAACATTTTAAAAATGTTGTAATTTTAATGTGTGTGTGATGAATAAATAAATGAACATAAGCATGCTTCAGCTTCACGCTGTATCCCGCACACAGCAGGGCAGGCAGAGGGAACTTAGTGTTAAGATACACCATTCCCCACTTTCTGCCGAATTTTGGAGGCATTGCGTGTTGAGTAACAATTTTATAAATGAATTCATATTCTGACTCACACTTGGTTAAATTTCAGATGCAGATATATCTATCCACAATCTTCTTTGAGAGCTTATGTCACCAATGATTAAAAAAACAGCTTTACTCTCCCGCACATAGCAGGGTAGGCAAAGGGAACCTAAATAAGGGAATAAACCCAATAAACCTAAATAAGGAAATAAACCCAATAGTGTTAAGGCACACCGATTTACGATCGATTTTTTCGATCGATTGATTGATTCGATTGATTCGATCGAAATGCCCCCTGCATTTCCTACCATAATTATGGCGTCGAAAATAGCTTTATAAATTAAAATTAAAAATAGTTTTTTTATCAAAATCACTTAGCTCTAAGTTAGTCCCAAGCAATTTACTATACGGCCTCGGACTATCAATTGTAGTACTTACCTCCATACTCATATGTACATATGTATGTATGTATATTGTAACCGTATCTACGTACCTACAGGAAGATAGCGTGCACAGCTTGATAAGAGGAAATCGACATCACCTGTTGTCAACTAGTAATTTTGACGTTGTATACTCTATTTTTATACATAAAGAGAATTTAGTGATGAATTACACTACATTCTTCATTTTTTATTTGGTTAGAATTAAGAGTCATTACGTGCTGCTTCTGGGTAGAGAGAGGAGAAGGAGAATATCTAGATAGGAACAGTAAATACTTCTATTTATTTTTTTATAGAAACTGAATAAAGTTGAAGTAGAATAGGTTTGATAATATTATCTTTACACTGTATCTCTCAAATAGACAGAGGGAACCAAAATCCTAGTGTCAAGACACTCCGTTCTCCATTTTGGCGCCAAGCGGAGTCAACACCGCCGAATTAACCGCCGAACTAACTAACTACTAGACCGAAAGAACAAAGAAATTAAAATAATTAATTTCTCCAACTGGAAATCGAACCACAACAGTTGCGTTAACAGTTACACACTGTACTCATACTATAAAATCGTCATTGTGCTTAATTAAAAAGAAATTATCGTAAACTCAATCTCCAATCTGGTTTGTATAATTTATAAATATTATTTGTTTATTTATTTATTATTTAAATCCAAATAAAAAGTGATTAATTTGTCACTAACCAGTAAATTGCTGTTTACGTATTTCAAAAATGGAATAGGACAAAGTTAAGAAAGCAATGACTTAACGTGATGATCCTTTTTGCTCACCCCGAAAAAAGAACAAAATTAATAAATATATTTAATTACAGTCTACATACACTTATCTATACACACTTACATACATATTATAAACATATACTGACAGTAGGGACTTTAGGGAAAGAAGGGAAGCGTCAAGAGATGATTTCTCAAAATTTCTATTAGAACTGGAAAACAATGGGAAAAGTCTTAAACTCCTGACTGACAACTGACAAAATTGCAGGTTTCGCTTTGTCTGTATGTATATTAATATTATAAAAGTGAAAAGTTTGTCTGTTGACTGCGCTAAGATCAGGAACTATTGATTCAAATTGAAAAAATATGTTTGCGTTGTATAGTCAATTTATCAAGGAAGGAATTATTATATCACCAGTGGTCAGAATTACCTCGAGCACTTAGAATGTGTCATGTCATGCACATCTCTTAGTTATATCCATATCACCACGCGAGCAAATCCGCAGATAAAAGCTAGTCTTACTTATATTGTAAATAGGAAAGTTCGTGAGATTGTATGGAATATGTATGGTTTTTATGTCATGTAAAACCCACTGACCAGATTTAGACCAAATTTTACAGTAAAACATTTTAGGTATATCAACATCAGAATAATTGATGCAAAAGTCACAATTTAAATAAAGATTTTGTATAATTTGGCTTTAATATAATATTAAGATTAAGCGGGCGAAGCCGCAAGTGGGCTAGTTGTACTATAGGAGTATAAACATCCACGTGACACAAGTATTCATTCAACACTTCCTGGATTGCAGCTTGTTACTACTCGTATATTGTATACGTCCTATGCGCAGGCGCAGGAAGAAACTATTTTGATCTAATCTCATCTCATAATGTATGCGGAGGCTGGGATTGTATAGGTATGAAGTAGCTACCTGTTGCTACATATTTCTTTTTTTTATTATTTTTAATATAGATAGATCAATATATATATCATAGATGATATAGATACATATTATTATAAGAATTAATATTATTTCGGAGGTCATCGTGGTGCAGGACCACAAACCTGCGACGGTTGTGGGTTTAATCCCACTCGGGGACATGAAATGTTGAGTTTCGCAATGTAACATCCAATGCCCCAAGAATTTAGCGAAAAATTGAGAACAGAAGAGTCTTAAAGGAGAACACAGTGCCTTAAACACTAGGTTCTCATGTTCTCTCTGCCTACTCTGCTGTGTGCGTGGCACAGTGTGAAGCTATATATAAATATATAATTTTTATAGATCCGTTTAGACGTGATTTTGAATGTTTTCTATCGAATTCATGTTTATATCATATGTTTGTCATTAAAAAAATATTAAAGTAACTAATACCACAGAACGCAGTGTTGAGTTCCGCCACTCTACACTTCATGTCTGGAAACTTTGACAGTGCAAGGGAAACGGACTGTCTTATGGAGAATCCATAAAAAATAATTAGTAAATATTAGCTTTTATAAATCAATATCCCATATTGCATGCGGAGGCTGGGATTGTATCAGACAATTCGTATTAAGTAGGTTCCTGTTAGTAGGTACATATATATTTTTTTTCTTATGTTTCTATTAATATTTTTAAAACATTGAATACATTCTTTGAGGTTAACGTAATATAGATAAAACGTGCCTGGCTTTGATCAATATATAAGTAAAATTAATAGTCAAAATATTATATTTCATCAACGGCAACCAAACCAGCAATTAAATCTGTGAAAATGTTGAAAATATCTATTAATATTCGACCTTTTATTAGTTATAATATATTCTGTTCTTTCATTTCCGCCCAAGTATTCCTAGACGACTACCAAATTGACGTTAAAAATTATTCTACTCTTACCAACCCATGAACTCTACATTGAGTTAAACTAAGCCACAACACCAGCCACCGCGGGACACCATCTAATTGTCAGCGCGACGGTGGCGGTTGTGGGTTCAATATCCACTCGAGGGAATGATTTTACAACAGACAGGACAAAACCCGCCGCCAACCCGCTAATGTCTTTAAATTGGGAGGAAAACGTTACACAATCAATAGTGACGATATTTTAAATTGCTGAAAATTAAGTAAATATTTGGTTAGTCGTTTTAAGAGTTCCGTAACCAAAGGGTAAATAAGGGACGCTATATATATTGAAACTACGTTGTCTGTTCGTTTGTTTGTCGTTCTGTACGTCCGTCACCAGGCTGTGTCTCATGAACCGTAATAATTAGACAGTTGATTTTTTCAAAGACGATATATATTTCTGTTGCTACTATAACAACAAATAAAAAAAATCGATTAAATAAATATTAAGTGGCCATACAACGACCGTGATTTTGTGAGGTTATTTAAATAATAGTATGGAACCCTGGGCGAGTCCGACTAGCACTTGGTAGGTTCCTATAGCTTTAAGCTCCATCCCGCATATATCACGGCAGGCAAATAAATAAATAAATCTAGTGTTAGCACACTCCGTTCCACGCACCGCTCTATTTTCGAGTCATATTAAACAGCGGAACTCAACGCCGCTCTTTGATATATTTATATAACAACTTTTAATATTTTTCTTTAACATTTTCCAAATTTCAAATCACGTCCAGACAGATAAAGCTAACACCTTCTGAAATACACCACCAATTGGGTCAGGAAACCTTTGACATTCCACCTCTCCTATCCTATCCTATCCTATCCTATCCCATAATGTACATCAATTTGCCGCATATTACCGCAATTGAATAAATGCTTCACTGTTTGATCATAGATATACGAGCACGAGTAGCTTACAGGCTACCTAGTTACGTCTCAGTCGTGGTGTAACACTCGCGCGGTGTAGAGCAGAGTGAACCGGTATTAAGAGGATATACGTAGAAAAATGGCACTGGCAGCTCTCTGCTTTCTGGCGGTAATATGCAGTTTGCTACAACAAGGTATGTGCATTCATTTTGGATATAATTGCTTGGATTTTGTACTGTAGATAGTATAAAGGTTTTAGCTAAGTTATAAATTGACCTTGGTTCTTGGGCTAGATTTGCAGTATCCTGGTCCATATCTTTGATAATTTTGTAATTGCTTGCGATGATACCTTTATTTAGTTATATTATATGAATTGAATATTTTATGTAAAAATAAATAAATAAATAAATCAGCTTCACGCTGTATCCCGCACCCTGCAGGGTAGACAGAGGGAACCTAGTGTTAAGACACCTAGTGACCTAGTGTTCCGTTCTCTACTTTCTGCCGAATTCTGGAGACATTGCGTGTTGAGTGGCAGAACTCAACGCCGCGCTTGTCCTCATATTTTATGTACTTTGGTATTTCGTCTCTACCGGTAATAATATGAACGAATAACTCTGAAAAGGCATTTATAGTTTTGCAATTGTTATACTACAGTGCCTAGGATAGCGTGGGATTCTTTGTCTCCTTTGATTTTATCTCATTTAAATATATAGTTAAATAAATGTTTGGATTGAAGTTTATCTCATTTAAATATATAGTTAAATAAATGTTTGGATCGAAAATGTAATCAAGCCCTATATTTTTATAGATACTCTTTATTTCTTCGAGATGTCGTCGTGGCGTGGGAGTACAAGCGTAAACGCGACAGTTATGTGTTCGATTCCTACTTGGGAAATAATCGGGAATATTTAATGCTTTCATTTCCTCGCTCTGTTTCACCACTCAACACGGAATGTCTCGAATGTCTCTTGAAAAATTTTCTAGATATGCTATATATTTTTTATTCATACGGAAAGTTAGGAACACAGTGTCTTGTACGTTTCTATTCGAAAAGCAAATAAGGAATAAGACAGTGAAGATTTAAAAAAGTAAAAAGTCTTTTAATAAAAAAAATATTATTTTTATAAAAAATTCTTATGAAACATAAATTATGAGCTGAATACAGTTGTTTACATTATAAAATAAATTCCAGTTTTCTATTTATTATTGGATAAAAATAAATAGCCTTGCCATGAGCTATTTCTCTATATATCATATTTCTAATATGATGTTACTAGGTGATGTTAATAGGGAAGTAGTTATATATGTAATGAATTATTTTCATTTCTTTTTTCTGGTAACAAGACAAAGCACGGCGTAGTTCTGTAACTCAAAACGCAGTGTCCCGAAAATTGAGTATTAAATTAATACACTTTAAAGCTAGAATTTAAAGCTAGAAGAAAAAATGTATCTCGAGGCCAGTCGTAGCGCAGTGGCACAAAGTGTGACTGTAAAATCCTCTCTGGCTGTGGGTTCGATCCCCACTCGAGGAGATGAAATATTTACTTAAATTTATATTTCCATTTCTTCGCTCTCGCGGCGTTGAGTTCTGCCACTCAACACACAATGCCTCCAGAATTCGGCAGAAAGTGGGGAACGGAGTGTCTTAACACTAGGTTCCCTCTGCCTACCCTGCTGTGTGCGGGATACAGCGTGAAGCTGATTTGATTTTGATTTATGATATGATGGAAATTAGAGTCTTTAGTAGGTAAAATTGAAGATAATATTCAAGTACTTACTCCTAAAAATATTACAATAATAAATAACAAACAAACAAACAAAAACCTCTTAAAGTAACAGAATTATATTAACTTTCTTTTTATCGTATAGAGGGGCATCTATCCATATTTCATATATAAAGTCGATTAGGATCAAGGTCGAAATGTTCGCTAAAACAGTTTTATTTCTGTATATTTTTAGTTTAATAACCTGAAGCAAATTTTAGTAATGTATAGTTTGAAGATAGTTGGTTCTGATCGAGGGAGAGTCTGTCTGTCTTCTTTACAATTGTTTTTTTTTAACTTTAAGTTGTATCCCGCAGATAGCGGAGAGGCAGAGAAAATCTAGTATTATGACACTCCGTTTCCCATGCATCTTTGTTTTGTTAGCAGAGCGAAAAAATGAAAAAAAAAATCATTTCTCCAAGCGGAAATCGAACCACAACCGTCGCGCTTACAACCAGAGGCTATGCTACTGCGCTGCAACGACCTAAATGCCAATATTATGTTGAATATAACTAACTTGAGGCCAGTCGTGGCGCAGCGGCACAAAGTCATACTGTAAAACCGACTGGTTGTGGGTTCGATCCTCGCTTGAGGAGATGAAATATTTACTTAAATTTATATTTCCATTTCTTCGCTCTAATGTCGAGGCAAAGCGCGGCGCTGCCACTCAACACGCAATGCCTCCAGAATTCGGCAGAAAGTGGGGAACGGAGTGTCTTAACACTAGGTTCCCTCTGCCTACCCTGCTGTGTGCAGGATACAGCGTGAAAGTGATATTTGATATATTACTAACTCTAAGCACTTCTACCTCAGGCTTAGCGATCACCTGTTACCAATGCAACAGCCACAACGACTCGCGTTGCCTCATGGACAAGCTACCCGACTCGCTGCGGCTGCCCTGCGGCCCAAAAGACACCATGTGCAGGAAAATATCGCAAGTGGTGGAGTTCGAAATGAACGGCATGCCGCCTGATAGCCGCGTGATAAGAGGCTGCGGGTGGGATGAGACCAGTTACAAGGTAAGTCATATTGTAAATGTTAAAATCAGTCAATTTTTTTACTTCTACGTAATTTTTTTAAAGAATATCTATACTTTGCTTTTGTTTTGTTTTCGTGGACTGTAATATATTGCAAAGTTTTTGTTCTATTCTTCTCAGCTTCACGTGCTATCACAAGTAGCAGAGTAGGCAAAGAGAGCCTTTGAGTAGCTGATATTGTTGCGCTGTGCCTCGACACCAGAGCAATGAATAGTTAAATATTTCGTTTTTTGTTAAGTAGGAATTGAACCCATAAACTGTCACGTTTATAGTCACACCCTCGTGCTCATACGCCACGGCGCCTGGCCTTTATTCTACTCCTAAAGGACTTGATAAAAACCTATATTAGTGCTCCCCTACCTTCCAAAGCCAAGAAACGTCGTTCATTATATTAGATTCGTGCTCAATTCCTTTCCAAGTACATTCATATGTTCTCTTGAACTGGTTTTTATTCAATATTTGTTGATTCGGTGTTGAGTTCTGCCATTCAACACGCAATGCCTCCAGAAGGCGGCAGAAAGTTTGAAACACTAGGTTCCCTCTGCCTACCCTGCTGTATGCGGGATACAGCATGAAGATGTATCTGTATATTTATTGAATGGGTGTTTTCGTGATTTTGTTACATAAACTCGCTGTTAATTTAGATTCGCGTTTTTAGAGTTGATATAATAAAAAATTGGGTTTAGGGTTGATTGGGCAGGGTTAAAACCAAGCTAAGTGTCTGGCAATTGATAACGTCATTTCTAATATTATTCCTAAGAATATATAAATAAAACCGATAAAGCGCAAGTCGAACTCCGCAGAAAGTACTGAGATACAACTTATAAAAGTTGACAAAACTTGATTTTGCGCGTATTTGAACTTGTTTTTCTATGAAATACCTATAAATTTTCAATGTTTGGATGTTTTCGTTTACAAGTATTGTATGTGTCACTTTATGCTTAATTTTATAAGTCAAGGTCCACGGGAAGTAGTACGGTAAGGTGTTGATTACGCGGCGAATTTCATACAAAATGCAGCAAAATTAATGCATAAATTCTCGTATCTTTTGATTGCGTTGATTTAGAAATTTGATTTTTTTCTATGAACGTGATATAATGATATAATTTCAGCTTAGACCCTTCACGTGATTTCGAGATAAATGGTTTTGACAGACGGACCGACAGACAACAAAGTGAACCTATAAGAGTATTTACCTTTTGAGGTACGGAACCCTAAAAAGAGTCCAGTCGAGGCACAGGGGCACAAGCGTGTGATGTTAACGCGACAGGTTATTGGTTCGATTTCCTCTCAAGGAAATGGATATTTAACATTTTCATTTCCTCGTTTTGGTAACGAGGCAAAGCGCGGCGTCGAGTACCGATACTAATACAATAACGCAATTCCTCCAGAATTCGGTGAAAAATGGGGAATAGAAGTGTCCTAATGGGAACGGAGTGTCTTAACTCTAGGTTCCCAGGATTCCTAAGCCCAAAAACTTAAAACCATAACTTAAAACTCCACAAATTGTAACTTTACTAATTTAATGTATTTCCAGGGCCGCTGTTACCAACGCTCAGGATTCGGAGGCAGACAGGAAGTATGCTCCTGCTTAGAAGACGGATGCAACTCCGCAAGTGTTCCCGTCACAGCCACGGTCCTCATGCTGCTCACGTTTGCTATACTAAGGTTTTAGTAACCTTACAAATCTGTGAATATTTCACCTTCATACTAGCCTGTAGATAAAAAACTTGTACTATATAGATTACTATTGTCACTGTAGTATATTACCAGTTGTTACGCAAGCGCTAGCGTATATGGAACTCGTTTTTAAAAGGCAATATTAAGATATATTTACATTGAAATTAGAATATTTTAGTTTATCTGTATAATGTACTTTATACTGAAACCTTTAGTTACCTTTAGATTATAAATATTTATTTTTAATGATGTCTATAAAGAAAGAAGGCTAGAAACCAAAGTTACTTTAGATGAACATTTAGAAAAACAACAATTTTATAGAAAAACATCATTATCATTAAATATAAAAACTTTTTTCTCAAAAAATATTATTTCTTACGTAATATATCTAAAAATCCATTCACATGATTTATTACTATAGTTAAATACATTACCCTCTTTGTATACCACAGTCGAGTACACGTCTAGTATAATTAGTGCAAAACGCCATAAGCATTTCTATTAGTGTTACGACAATGACTTAGCAATGATATGTAAATAGATGATAATTCCACACTGCCTTAAGTAACCGCGGCCTTATTGACTAAATTATATACAAATATGTTTAAATATAAGTTTAAATAACATTCAAATTCATGAAAATTATAATATTTTTGTCTTAAATTACCTTTAGACAGAGTGAGCCAATCACTTCAATTAAAATGTCTTTACTGTATATTTTCAAAGTTCTAACTGTTAAGTATTTTTACCACACGACGCTAAACAGCAAAATGTCTAGAAAAAATAATTAATTTCAAAATAAAAAGTAATTTCAAAATTAAATTTAATCCATAAATAATGTTTGTTGAATCATATTGCAGCATATGTAAGTTAACTCTTCCTTTAAAAAATCCTGTAAAGATATTATAAAAAATATACTCATAATCGACCAAAATTTTGTAAGTGTTAGCACAAATTTTTGTTTATTTATTTCTTTGTTAATAAGGCCATTTCCTCTCCCTAGTTTTAGGCGTTGAGTTATAGACTACTATACCAACGTGCTGTTATGTTTGAAATGTAAAATTTATTAAAAGTTTTTAATGATTTTGATTTTTATTTTTACAAAAAACCGTTATTTATTTTGTTATTTATCATATAAGCCGGAAACAACTAAAGTCAAAACACTACGTTTTACATTTAATATAACAAAAAAAAACATAATAATATTAGGACAATAATTTTAAGTTTAAAATCGGTGTCAAAATCTCAATCTGAATCACTAATAATCTAAATTGTGATCTTCCGCTCGCTCAACTGGTAACATCCTGTTAGATTTGACCCAATCCCTCGCGACGTACAGACAGACTTATATCGGTATGTTCCGGTTATATATAGTTGTTGCAATACATACTCGTAGCCAACTCACCTCAGATGTGAACCGATGGTAGAACAGCAGACATGAGCTACGGCCTTGGATTTTTTATATTTATGGGGATCGTCCATTATGGTATGTTTATTTTAATTTTCTTTTGTTGTTTATTTTGTTTATTCTTTTTATTTGTGATTTCAAAATTGAATTAGATTCAGCTTCACGCTGCATCCCGCACACAGCAGGGTAGGCAGAGGAAACCTAGTGTTAAGACACCCTGTTTTCCACTTTCCGCCGAATTTTTGGAGGCATTGCGTGTTCAGTGGTTGAGCTCAACGCCGCGCGTTGCCATGACACCAGAGCGAAGAAATGGAAATATTCATTTAAAAAAATACTTAATTTCCTCGAGTGGGGATTGAATCCACAACTAGTCGTGTTTACAGTCACACTTTGTGCCCCTGTGCCACGACTGGCCTCGATTTTTATTAGATTGATTAGATTCAACTACTGGTTTCGAAACTAAAGCTTTCTGCTGGACAGCCTATTTACAAAGTTAGACTATAGGCTATATATCATAGGTTATATCAAATTGGTCGTTTCTATATAACCCACTATAGCTGTGACCAAAATTATCTCTGGAAGAATTCTATTTATCTCCAACTGACTGCGGAAGCGAATCCTTAGCTAAATGCCAATGTCAATTATTTTTTTTCTTGTTGACATACTGTTAAAAAAGTATAGTATTTAGATGCAATATAATTATCACTTAAGTAAGATCTATGCAATGATAAAGAACGTGTTTTAAACTCCGTCAACAACAGAGTAAACGAAATTTTCTTCAAAAGTCACATTTTTTTTATATTTAAAATTTTTACGTCTCTTTGAATTACTGTGAACTCTTATTAATAAAAGAAATAAACATTTTAACGTAGCGAGATATGAACCAGCGCCTCTTTGGAACCCGTCAAAGCGCTCTGATCAACTAAGCCATAGGTTCTCATCGAGCTACATCGAAATTCTTTGACGCTTGTTACAACTTATTTATGTTGTTAGCATCTCTGTAGGGAGATTTTTACAAATTTCCGCTACCTAAAGATAATTACTTAGAATTATTATTTGGTAAGAGATATTTTTTATATAGCCTTTATTGCTGATATTAAACTTTGTCTAACCTAAATAAGTAAACATTTAATTTATGAACCTACTCCAGGTTTAATGAACAGCGTGTCATTTGACTCATAGGCCAGGTTTTTCCAATTCTCTCTATTTTTGGCTTTCCTTGACCAGGTTTTCCCTCCAATAACTTTAATATCGTCCATCCACCTTTTGGCTTGTCTGACTGTTTTTCTTTTACGTATTCGTGGTTGAGGAAATGAATAATCATTTATTAATATTTTAATTTCTTTGCTCTGGCACCAAACGCAAAAGCCCGGCGTTGAGTTCCGCCACTCAACACGCAACGCTTCCAGAATTCGGCGGAAAATGGGGAACGGCACGTCCTAACGCTAGGTTCCTTCTATCTATCCTGCTGTGTGCGGGATACAGCGTGAAGCTGTAAAAAAATCATATAATTGGGACATACTAAATATCTACTCACCGTGGAGCATTGGGGCGCGGCGCAGACGAGGTGTGGCCATTCAGAAGAATGACTTTACGTACTACACTAATCCATTGTATCTCTTTTTCATGCGTTTGATTTGTATTTCGAAATTGAAGGCTATTCATATATTAAATTTTAATAATCTATAGTATTGAGGCCAGTCGTGGCGCAGAGGTATAAGCGTGTGAATGTAAGCGCAACAGGTTATGTGTTCAATTCCGACTGGAGAAAAAAATATATTTTTTCATTATATTCTTCGCTATGGTATCGAGGCAAAGAGTGGCGTGGAGTTTTGACAATCAACAAGCAGCGCCTCCAGGCATCGGTCGAAAATGAAGAACAGAGATGAAGGCATAGGGAACCCAGTATTAGAACCTAGTTACATTAACGTCATATACAGTCCCGTGCCGCTGCGCCACGACGGCCTCTTACTTTAAGAATTAAAAAAAATCCATACTTTATAATACTTTATACTTTAAAAAACTTATTACTATGAAACATATATAATTAATACTATATTTTAGGATCCACAATAGTATGTTACGAATGTAACAGCGCTATTAACTCGATGTGCTCCGCAACTTTTCTACCTGACAGCCTGAAAAGGAACTGTTCTGACCACGAGCGAGGCGTCACCCATACACTGTGCAGGAAGATCATACAGCATATAGACCATGAGGTCAATGGTCATATGCCAATCAGCAGAGTTATTCGGAGTTGTGGTTGGGATGAGACCAAATATAAGGTACATGATTTTTTTTTTCGCTTCACGCTATATCTCGTACATGACACGGTAAGCAGAGAGAACATTTGAAGCTAGTGTTAAGACACTCGGCTTTCATTAAGACACTTCCGTTTTCTATTCCCGTGAACCGAGCTACGATGGTCTCATCTCAATCAATAAAATACACCTACTTAAGTTTAAATTGCATGCCCATTAGGTGAAGTACAAATTTATTTTTGACAAAATGAATTATCTTTTATAACCGAATTGAGGAAATTTAAAGTAAAATATCATGTCATCAAATTTATAATGTTTCTAAGTTAATATTTTTTATGATATGTATTAGGAAAACTTGAACCATCATCTGAAAAGTAACAACACATATTTTTTAATACAATATTTTTTAATAAGCAAATAGTTTACATAGATTTAAAAAAAATCGAGGCCAGTCGTGATTTACGGGCACAGGTGTAAACGCGTTTAAAAGTGGAGTCGACCCCCACTCATTATAAATAATATATTTAATATTATCATTTCTTCACTCTGGCGTCGAGGCAAAGCGCGGCGTTGAGTTCCTCTATGTCTCCAGAATTCAGCAGAAAATGGGAAACGGAGTGTCTTTAAGTTTAACCTCCTGCGTGGATACAGCGTGAAACTCAAAAAAAAATGTAATTATTTCTAGGGCTCGTGCTACCATCGGTCTGGGTACGGCGGACGGCAGGAAGTATGCTCGTGTTCTAAAGATCTCTGCAACAGCGCACACGATCTCAACACTTCGTCCTTTTTTACTGTTACTTTAGTTGTAATATTTAATTTTATTTATAAATGTGTGATTTGATTTTTTCTGTTTAATGTAAAAGAATACGGTTTTTGATGTAGTTTTAGAAGAGAAAAAATATTTGTGACAAAAATGAATCATGTCTGATACAAGAATAATAAACATTTGGGAAATTATTTATATATTTTATTTTTGTTATAATTATAATGGAAATATTATAATATATTAAATTATAAATAAAATAAATAATAAAATTCGAAATCCATATTTTCCTTTTTCCTCGCAAATTGGCCGAAAATTCTGAAAAGCAAAATTTCAAATGACATCACGTCAGAAAACAATTGAACGAAATCATATGGTTGGTTTCTATTATTTGGCAAGTTGCATCTTGTTCATTGCATATCAAGATTCCGTAAACGATCACGATCAACGTCTGATGGAAGAGACTGATTTAGAGAATAAGGAAGACAATTTTGTTTCTACAGTTCCTGTTTTCGTATCGTAAAAAAATATTTTAAATACTAAGCTAAAATAAAATAAAGATATTGCTACCTAACCATTGACAGATCAAGTAACTCATAAGTAGTTTTTTTATATATGATGATCTACTATTAGGAAACGAGTGGATGTGAAACGACCATTGTACATTTTTAAGGCAAGTCCGATTGAATTTAATATGTTAATAACGATAGAAATTATTAGTGTAATTTAAAAATTCTTAATGCAAAGATATATAATTTTTGTAGAGTAGTTCTAGAAATATAAAGTTGGTCAAAAAACAAAGAATTTATTATAAATAATAGTAATTAGCTCATTTCTATAAAATCAAATATGAAGATACCAACTAGATCAGTCTGAATTTGACAATGTCATTTAATACAATTGAGATGTAAAAGTTTTTTTCAAATAATTTCTTCACACGATTGATTACTTATTAACTATATCGCAAGTAACAACATAAAAATACCACAGCAGTTTCACGTCCTTTCATAATTACTGCGTTCATTTAAAACGGCGAGTTAACTCGTAAGTCTGTGTTATGGATATATTATCTATTTTGTAATATATTTTTCATTGGATTAAGAAATCTTCCACACACCGCTATATTTCGGGAAACAAGATTCCCAGGTTCCCTCTATCTACCCTCCAATGTGCGAGGGATACAGCGTGAAGTTAAACACGATATAAGGAATCAGTTTCTTCTGTAATATTAACAGATACCAAAAAATCCCTTATCTTTGTTTCTTATATATTTTAGTATCTAGTACACCAAATGCAAGAGTATGCTAATACAACAAGTAAGCCAGAAGAATATCACGATAGCTCAGACAGTGGAGATCGCAGTCAAGATAGGTCGAATGCTCAGCATCAATATTATGGTAAATTATGAATTTAAGTACATATTATAAATAAAATTAGAATAATTCAATTATATTAAAATCAATTTGAATAATGTACTAATTGCGTTAGTTGGTGCCCACAACTTCGTTCGCATATATTTTATTAATTTTACATTTATATGGCTTTTGAATTTGTAAACGGTTCTGGACTTTTGATTTATATTTAAATTATGTATTCAGATCCTTATCTAAACATATAAGAATATAAATTATTAACCATTTCCTTATTTGTTTTAGTTTAAGCTAATCTTTTATGGTTATCTATGCTATATCAGGTATTCTATGTATGTCGTTTACAAAAAAAAGTATGTTTAGTAGCTAAGAAAATATGCTGATATTTAATATTTATTTTTATTTCTTTTTATTATATTATACATATATATACAAATTAATATCATTTAAATATCTCGGTTTAAATTCTGTTTTAGCATGCCACAATAAAGATTTGAACAGTCAAAATATTGTAAATTGTAAACATACTACTGGTAGAATCGGACCGCCTTCAACGAGCCACCAATATCAAAATACAAGGTATAATATTTGTTCACACTCTACTTCTTTACTTATGGTGTTCCGAATGAGCCAGTTGAGCACTAATCGGTTAGACTATATCACGAGAATGAGAACACATGAACAGTTTATTTATTATATTTTTTTATAGCTTCATGCTATATCTCACACAAGGCAGGGTAGGTAGAGAGCACCTGGGAACCTAGTTTTGAGACACTCTGTTCCCATTAAGATACTTTGAAGCATTGCGCGTTGTTTGGCGGAAATCAAAACTGCGCTTCGCCGTGCTTACAAAAGGTGTTTGTAAGGTAAAAAAAATATGTTACACAATAAGGGAGTATACTCGATGGGTAGTGCCTTCAATTTCTGATCATAGAAATTATTGCTTAAGATATTTTATTTCACTGCTTTGTAAAGTTTAAAGGCGAATAATAAAA
>DWQW01004220.1:0-20389 GCA_018249695.1 Heliconius erato demophoon | reverse complement strand
TTTGTAAAAGCAAGTTTAAGCATTGTAATTATCTTATTAATTTTTAATATTGTGATTTTAGGTATGCCGTTAAAAGGTTTTTAACCTACTTCTGTAAAAGATGGATTATTAATCTGGCTGTATTTTCAAGAGGCCAGTCGTGGCGCAGCGGCACGAGGTGTGACTGTAAAACCGACTGGTTGTGGGTTCGATTTCATCTCCTCGAGTGGGACTCGAGGAGATGAAATATTTACTTAAATTTATATTTCCATTTCTTCGCTCTGGTGTCGAGGTTAAGCGCGGCGTAGAGTTCTGCCACTCAACACGCAATGCCTCCAGAATTCGGCAGAAAGTGGAGAACGGTGTGTCTTAACACTAGGTTCCCTTTGCCTACCCTGCTGTGTGCGGGATACAGCGTGAAGCGTGAAGCTGTATTTTCTTTTTAATGTTTGGATAGGGTGAATCAATTTTGATTATTCTTTTTTAATGGAAAGGATGTTTGATGCAAATTTGGCTATTTTCTGGTGGGTTGGATCCCATAGATCCATGACAAAGTAACGGTAGTTTACTACTTGAGTCGGTTTTTTTGTTAAAAATTATTCATACTATAATTTTAGGTATGCCGCTAAAAGGTTTAGTATTCTAACCTTTTAAACGTTTGTGTTTATGTATTCTATCGACGAAGTTCCTAGTCAGCACTATATCAAAGTGCTTCAATATTTTTAGAAAAGATGTCACAGCGTCTCCAAATTGGGACAAGTTTTCTCAACCTGCTTTACAAAAATAAAAATACATAATAATATATTTAAAACATTCTTTAATTTGTGTATGTATTTTAATCTAAAATGGAAATAATTTAATATGGTTAAAGAGGTCAGTCAGGGTGCAGGTGCGCAAATAAGAGTGTGAGTGTAAATTTTACAGGTTATGAGCTCGATTCCTACTCGAGGAAATGAAATATTATAAGTGGCAAAGCGCGGCGTTGAGTTCCACCACTGAACATGTAATGCCTCCAGAATACGGCGGAAAGTGTGGAACGTAGTGTCTTAATATTACGTTCCATCTACCTAACTTGCTATATGCCAATACAGCGTGAAGCTGAAAAAAGTAAAAAAAAGAGATAAGTATTTTTCAAAGAAAAGAATAAGAAAAACAAATATTTACAGTATTCGAGATGAAGGGGCGCTTTTGAAAGGTACGAGAGCAGTCTATAAAGCTTTTTTGTAATTCGAACTAGTTAACTTTGGTAAAATGATTTTCTTGAAAATTAAAAACACTCTAAGCAATTGGAGGGGAGCAGGTTATTCTTTAAACTCGTAAAGATAGTATAAGTTAATATTTATATTCAATCAATTATATACTTGTTGGTAGACATTTTTTTTACGTTTTCGTTCGTTTATTTTGATTATGTATTATAATAGGATGGAATCTAATCAAAATTCTTTTAATTTTATTTAAAAATTCTAGATATATCAAAAACATTCGGTTTTCATTCGATTTTCTCAATGATATATATGTACATTGAATTTATTGGAATTTATTCGTCAGTCAAAATTAATTAATAAAAATTCAAACATCTCTAAAATTTATCGAAAAATGGTAGTCATTGTGATAGTAAAATAGTTCTCTCAATCTATTCAATACAAGAAAATATAAAAACAATACAGTAGAAAATTGATCAGACCACATACAATACGTTCTATACGTACAATACTAATTCAAAATCAAAGTCACTAAGCAAAAAATCACTAAGGTCACTAAGCAAAAAATCACCAACTCAATTAAAACAACGTTTAATAACATTGTTTGATGGAAATATACTGTACATTTCAGTGTGAGAGCCACTAACTAACTATTATTTCTCTTTTCACTTAAGTCGTCGGTTTAATAAAGTACCTTGGCCGCGCTGCCGGGTAAAGTTCCAAGACAAAGTAGGTTGCGGGCGACACTACTAGAATAGTGAAAGAGAATTTTCTTAGTCATTTTAATTCGCTGATACAGTATGTAAAAAGTTTAGTGTAAGTTAAGTCATGGTTACTTAGTTAGGATGTTTGTACTATATATTTTATAGGGATCGAGGTGCGTGTAAACGCGACAAGTTGTGGGTTCGAATCCCATTCGAGGAAATGAAATATTTAATATTTTCATTTCCTCGTTCTGGTAACGAGCACACACTATGTAAAGCCTCCAGAATTCAGCGGAAAGTGGGAAACGGAAGTGTCTTAATGGGAACGGAGTATCCTAACACTAGAAAATAAAACATTATAAATATTCTTAGCCTTGGCCTTGAAATGTTGCTTAGTAATGAAAAAACCTTTAGAACTCATATATATTTTATACTGCAATTAGTTGTAATAAATGTTTTTTTTTTAATATTAGGATTTGATTTCGAACATTTTTTGTACTTTTAAATATATCACCGTTAACATTTACGTCTAAGCCAAAGGTCAGTCGTGGCGCAGTAGCACAAGTAAATGGTACAGGTTGTGGGTTCGATTCTGACTTGAGGAAGTAAAATTTTTTTTCACTCTGGTATCGAAGCAAAGCGTAGCGATGAGTATCAACATTCAACACGCAATGCCTCCAGAATTCGGTGGTTATTGGAGAGCGGAGAGCTTTATACTAGGCTCCATCTCCCTACTCTACTACATGCGGGATACAGCGTGAAGCTGGAAAAAAATTATAAATCACAATATTTTATGAATTGTAAATACTTGATTGTTTTAAAATAATAATATAACGCCATGTCGAGTTTCCACAGTTTGAAAAGAAACACCAAACTGCCCAACTTTTCTTTTGTATGGTGGCTTAAAATTCACTTCCTATTGTGTTAAGAATGCTGTCTGTGTTTTTCATAAAAAAAATTTTTTTTCTTGTGCAAGAATCCAATTGTTGATATTCTTTTGTGTTTGCTTAAACAAAATTTGCAGTGTGATGAGCCCAGATGGGGTTAACGAAAGCCAGAAGTTAAGTTTTTATCTCATATCTTGCTTTGTCGAGTATAACATGCACACACAGGCATACATACATAGACATACATACTTAGACATACATACATAGACATACATACATAGACAGAGAGTCTTTTTGTGTAAAGGCACGGAGATTACAAGGGGATTAGTTTCACAAAGTTGAGGTAAGTCCGTGATTCAACTTGTATACGGAATGTATGAATATTTTATTAATAAATCTGGCTGAGTAGAATTTATAGTAGATATATTTAATAGTGGCCAAAAAAGCAAAAGGGAATTTCTCTAAATTCTTTTTTGTCTAAATATATTAGTGAAAACCAGTAATATGCTTTTGTTTTTTTATTTATCAAGTAACAAGCAATGACTGAATAAAATAAGATTAAAATATTAAAATTAAAAAAATAGCATAGCGCTGTATCCTGCATACAGCAGGGTAGACACGGGGAACCTAGTGTTAAAGACATTCCGCTGTGTTAAGACACTCCGTTCCCCATTTTCTGCTGAATTCTGGTAGCAATCCATGCTGAGTGACGCAACTCAACGCCATGCTTTACATCGACACCAGAGCGAAAAAATTAAAATATCACATTTCCTCGAGTGGGAATCGAACCCACAAATTGTCACATGCTTGTACCCCTGCACCACGACTGGCCTCAAAAATGCCCTAGAAGTACTATGCACGGTTCTACAATTATACATATAATAACCAAAGTGTTTGCATATGAAATTAAAATGAAATTGAAATAAATTCTTAGTATAAATGTTTTGAATCAAATAACAAAAGCTTAAGCGAGTTTACTCGTATATAGCACGCAACAAAGAAGGCACAATATTTTTATTACTTTACACATTGTACATAAATGTGATATATAATATTATGAACGTTGTCGTATAATAAAACAGGAAACTGCTTATTCTAGTATTTTTTTATGTTTTTAGTTATAAAATTTTGAAAACTCATGAGAATACTGTTTACTTACGTACATTAAGTAAAAACAGAACAGAGAATGATTTGAAGAAATATGTTTCTATTTTTTCTTATATCTATAAGCATATTGTAGCAGGATAGGCAGAAGGAACGTAGTGTTAAGACACTATGTTCCTCGTTTTCATTTTTGTTGAATTTTGGAGACATTTGGTGCGTGTTGAATGACAGAACTCAACGCTTACCTTTGTCTTGTGAATGATGTATCCCGCACACAGCAGGGTAGGCAGAGGAAACCTAGTGTTAAGACACGGGGGAACGGATTCCCCACTTTCCGCCGATTTCTGGAGGCAATATGTTTTGAGTGGCAGAACTCAAAGCCGCCCTTTGTCTCGACGCTAAAGTGAAGAAATAGAAATTTAAATTTTAATTACATATTACATTTCCTCGAGTGGAGATCGAACCCACAGCCAGTTAGTTTACAGTCACACTTTGTGCCCCTACGCCACTACTGGTCTCTAAGTTCTCAGTGCTATCAAAATATAAATTCTACAATAACGATAGCTGTCCAAAAAAGTAGAATTTGCTATTCACAGAATATACTATTAGATTACCTTTAGTAACATTAACAATTAACCTATATAATAATGTAGAACGTCAGATGTAACCATTTGATTACATTCAAGTCTTATCTTCCCTCGAATTAACAAGGACTCGTCCTTCAAAGTATTTGCTTTAACTACATTTTGTGAAAATGTTGATATAATATAATCTGTACATATAATATAATTATAGTTGAAATGTTTGTCTGTACTTATTTAGAAAATAACCCGCGCCTCCTGGAAACCAACCAGGCGCTTTGACCACTAAGCCATACGTTCTCATCAAGCTACGTCGAAATTTTTATACGCTTGTTACAACTTATCTATGTTGTTAGCATCTTTGTAATGAGATTTTTACAAATTTCCGCTATCCACGGATAATTACTAAGAATTATCATCTGGAAAGAGAGAATACTATTTATCAAATATTATTTAACATTTTTAATGTGTTATTCTACATTTAGAAAAGATAAATACTTAATTAGAAATGTTTGTCTGAGATTATAAAATCACGGTTTTTAATTATTAACACTATACTTAAACACAATTTTTAAATTTTTGCCTGTCTGTCTTTCTGCTAGTGCGAGTTTATCTTGGAAACAGCTGCACCGAACTTAAGTGAGATTATAATGACTTTTGATGCTGGAATTCCCGTGGGACTTACGCGGAAAAATCTGCATTCCTCATTCGCGCGTTCCTATCGATATGAAATATATAGATAGATATGAAATAACTAAATATTTTTCTACGAAATTATTTTGTAATTAATATCAAATAAAATCCCAAAAGACTTAAGTAACGATTTATTAAATATACAGTATAGTTAATAATACTAAAAATATAAACTAATTTTCTCTAAGTGCATTACAAACAATATTAAATAAATATTCATATATTTCAAGCAGGCGAAGCCACTTGGAGGATACTAGCTTATAATAAAATAGAATCAAAATAAAAAAAAAAATAAAAAAATAAAATAGAATCATCATTTAAAAACTACTTTAGTAGTACATTATATATCGTGAGTTAGTTTTGAGTCAATCGAGTTAAACATTCTTATATTTACTATAAATCTAGATTTTTTGTATACCTAGGTATATCAGTAGTATTTAAATAACTTTAAGGTAAAAATTTTACAATATTTATTTATAAAAAGATATCACTACCCAACAAAGTTTATCCAAGCGTCAAAAAGTAATTATACGGATAAAAGTAAATGTTGAAAGCTAAAGGGGATTACTGCAATATTCGAACAAACTCATTCCGGCACTATTAAAAGTTATTCGTTACAAACTGAAAACCTTTCATGGCACAAGCCGTCTCTGTTTCACCATTTGTACGGTGCTATCGTAACTTTTGTATTGTAGTTTTATATTGTTATGGAATTGAGTCACATTTATAATATAAAATTAAATCAAATTATATCATCATCTTCACGCTGCATCCCGCTACACACAGCAGTTTAGGCAGAGGGAACCCAGTGTTAAGACACTCCGTTCCCCATTTTCTACCGAATTCTGGAGGCATTGAATGTTGAGTGGCAGAACTCAACGCCGCGCTTAACCTCGACACCAGTGCGAAGAAATGAAAATATACATTTAAGTAAATATTTCATGTCCTCGAGTGGGGATCGGACCAACAACCAGTCAGTTTTACAGTCACACCTCGTGACACTGCGCCACGACTGGCCTCTCTTTTATAATATAAAAATATATTAGTAAGTCACACTGTACAATGGTTCATACATATTATACTTTCTCAATATTTTATAAGTGGATTTTTTATATACATTAATATTGGCGGCGTTGAGTTCCGCTACTCAACACACATTGCCCCCAGAATTCGGCGGAAAGTTGGTAACGGAAATGTGTTAATGGGAAATGAGAGTCTTAACACTAGGTTCTCAGGTTTCTGCTGCCTACCCTACTATGCGGGAGGAATCTGTATCTGTGCGTTTGTCATCAATATTAGTTAGAAACTAATATCTCAAATGTGAATTTAAGTTTGTTTGTTACGCTTTCACGCCAATGCTACTCAACCGATTATCATTAAACTTTTTAAACATATTCTTAGAGTTATTAGACATGGGATACTTTTCATTAAAAAAATGTATTTAAAATACCCTTCGGATATAATATAAAAATAAGTTTCAGCGACCAAAGCCGCGTTTGAGTCTCTAGGCCACAATAGTCCTCTGTGAACAAGTATTAAAAAAAAATATAACCGTATATTATGTGTTCAATGAAACCTCTTTTGTATTTGAAACTAAGCATACCTCTCTTAAAAGTTAAAACCATATTTCATACAGAGATACTATGAACAAATTAGACACTCGAATTAGTAATCGTCCATCCATACCTTTCGTTTCTACGTAAACGAGTGGATGGCAGTTACTGAGTTGGAATAGGTTTTCAAATGCCATTGATTTCTAATGAACGGACCAATAGTACGGTATACAATCCAATCTTTGTAACGTAAATACCACGATAATTGACTTCAGTGCCTCTGTAAATATGAGAAATGTTGATTTTAGTATATTAGTTCTTTTAGTACAGTTGAGGCCAGTCGTGGAGCAGCGGCACAAAGTGTGACGGTAAAACCGACTGGTTGTGGGTTCGATCCCCACTCGAGGAGATGAAATATTTACTTAAATGTATATTTTCATTTCTTCGCTCTGGCGTTTAGTTCTGTCTCTCAACACTGCCTTCAATGTCGCAATGCCTCCAAAATTCGGCAGAAAGTGGGGAACGCAGTGTCTTAACAGTAAGTTCCCTCTGCCTACCCTGCAGTGTGCGGGATACAGCGTGAAGCTGATTTGATTTGATTTTAAATAAACACCAATAAGTATATAATGTTACACAATAGTACAATACATGCTTAAAATAGATCCAGTTAAAATACTACCTTCACCTATATTAAAACTTTTACTAGTTAAGCCATATTTAAATTAAATTAATATATTTTTATTATATATTTTAAAATAATATTTCCTCTACCCGTTCACTTATTAAAATTTCAAGAAAAAAAATAAGTTAACAGGATTTGAACTCAGAGCTCTAGGGATTTGGATATATAGATTAATTAAAGTACTTGGACGGTATCCAAGAAATCCTGCTACGTTCGAGTTTTATGCGAAATAAAGATAGAACAAGTTAGAACTATATTATCTAGACAACGAAAATAGTAAGAAGCTAGCATAAAAAAACTGGCAAATCCCTTTATTGTCTGATCTAAATTAAAAAAAAACTAAAATAATATAAAAAAAATATAAAAACAAACGAAAGATAAGTTCTTATATATTTTTTTTTATTTTTACTGGATTCAATTCAGATTCCAAAATAATAATTCTAACTTACTAATAAATAATGAATAGATATATATCATAGAAATCAAGAAAACTAATACAGTAAAATATTTGGGTCTAATCTTGGACAGTGACCTGACATGGACAGTGCATGTAGAAAATACCAAATCTAAATTATCGTCCCTACTTGGCTCGTTGCGTGGTATCTTTCGTTGTCTGCCTCGTAGTGTGTACTATACCATATATTACTCACTAGTTCAGTCAAATTTATCTTATCTTTTAGAAATATGGGGAGCTACATCTAAAACTAACTTAAAATCTTTGCAAATTATTCAAAATAAAATAATAAAATTCCTTTTCCATTTTAAGCCATTAACATCTACCAGTAAACTGTATAAAGAAACTAAAATTTTAAATATTCACCAACTATATCAATATAGTACATGTATTCTTATTCGTAAAATTTTACAAAACAACTTACAGTCAGAGTCATCTTTTCTTACAAATGAACAAAAAGGAAATAGACCATTTAGAAGTGCAAATAATTTATACTTACCAAAAACAAGAACCAATTATGGCAAAAAATCTATTATTTATGAAGAAGCACAAATTTACAATAAATTACCTCAAGATATAAAAACATCTAAATTTTTTTATAATTTTAAAACTAAATTAAAGGAATATCTTATAAAAAATAAAATAGAATCCGACCCTGTATTGTAACTTTTTCAAATGCGGGTTGACTTCACTTTGTCAAAGCTAATATTACTAAATTATTTTAATATACCCACTTTTTAACTTACATATGTGTATACTGTTTATTGAATATTTGATATTGTTTTCTCTTTGTTTTTAATATGTTTGCTGATTCCGACGCTCACATTTAATAATATGTACCTATTTAAGATAAATAACTTTGTATTTCTCTTTAAGTGAAATGTAATTTCTTTTGAGAAATAAATAAACTCTTTAACCACAATAATGAGGCCAGCCGTGGCGCAGCGGCACGAAGTGCGACTGTAACATCGACTGGTTGTGGGTTCGATCCCCACTCGAGGATATGAAATATTTACTTAAATTTATATTTCCATTTCTTCGCTCTGGTGTCGAGGCTAAGCGCGGCGTTGAGTTCTGCCACTCAACACACAATGCCTCCAGAATTCGGCAGAAAGTGGGCAACGGAGTGTCTCAACACTAGGTTCCCTCTGCGTACCCTGCTGTGTGCAGGATACAGCGGGAAGCTATAAAAAAATACTTACCAATAACTAAAGAAAATATACAAATATTTGATAAGCGTCAGTATTAAACAACTTTCCCACTGACCTGTGTAAAATGTCATCGATTGTGACAAGGAATAGGCATAAATAATAAACGTCTACGGCGCGGCTCATGGCCGATCATAATTTTATGTCGATACTGAATAATCTGTGGTCAACGTGATTTTACATAACGGTTAATAGGTGACTGATGGCGGTTGTACTTTTGTGTTGTTTCTATTACATTAAAAATTATTTTATAAGGGTAAATGTAGTAGGAAAATAATAAAAGAAGATGTTTTGTTCTTTATGTAGAATCTTCAAATAAATATATTTTTTATAGAATTTTTAAAACAAGTCACTCTGTTTTCAATTTGTTGAAAGATTCTGTTTCCTTGATACCGGAATCTAAGTCATTTGCAAAGATAAAATGAATTCTGAGCTATTTTTTTTACACTTTTAAAGTGTTATTCTACACTTAGGAAAGAAAAAAATACTTATTAAGAAAACGTATAAAAATTTGAACGTAGCGGAATTTGAATCTTGACGTAGCTCGATGAGAACATATGGCTTAATTGGTTAAAGCGCTTGGACGGTTTCCAAGGAGGTGCGGGTTCAAATCCCGTTACGTTTAATTTTTTATACGTTTATTAATGAGTATTTTTCTTTCCTAAGTATGGAATAATACTTTAAAAATGTTTAATTAAAAAATAATATTCTTTCTTCCAGAATGATAATTCTAAGTAATTATCTTTGGGTAGTAGATATTTATAAAAAAAATCCCATAGAGATGCTGACAACATAAATATTATATAGTAATTTCGACGTAGCTCGATGAGAACGTATGGCTTAGTTGATCGCTTCGACGGTTTCCAAAGGCGCGAGTTCAAATCCCGCTACGTTCTAATTTTTATGTTATCTATATCTCTTGGAAATCGTCCAAGTGCTCTAACTAACTAAGCTTTACGTTCTTAAAGTAACAAAATGACTTACTTTGGCATATATGACATAAAAAAGCACTATCGTTTTAAGTAAATTTCATCACGTTTTGCAGGAAATATTACAATGAAATTAAAGCTAAACTTGAACATATTGCTTACATACGAGAACTCTAAAGGCATACTTAATTTAATTTTGACATCCAAGTTTTATATAATGTAATATGCAACCGCGAAGCTGATTCTAATTCTATTAGTGTCTTACCTCCAGTGTTCCAGTTTCGAACAAAATATGAAATGAACCATCTATTTGTGCCTGATGTGAAAGTGCTATCTCATCACGTCACTATTTCTGGTATAATGTGATAGATGAAACTTTGAGATCAGCATTTTTATATATTGAAAAGCATTTTTCTTTAATGTCTGAAGATTTTTATAATAGAATTTCTGTCGACAATTTTATATTATATCAATATAATTTACTATTAATAATTTTTCTACATAATATCATACAATTATTTGTCCAGTACAACGAAACCTCTCGGCTATAAGATATTAATTTAATTTTTTTATTAAGCATTCTTATGATAGCTTCTTCCGCCTGTTCATTAAAGATTATTAATTTTATAAGATTATCTTGTTATAGTAACAAGATATATATATACTGGAGATTATATAATACCTATTTGAAATAGTTTAGTAGAAATAAAATACAAAGTTTTCATAGCGCAATGTTACAGTTTACTGTATATAAGGTTGATGCTAATTCAACTTCTTCTTCTTCGCTTTAATCCTGGCGTATGTTGTCAGGGTCCTTTCTGTTGAATTTACTCCACTTTGCACGGTCTTTAACGTCCTCAGTGGTTAGTCCATTGATTCTCATGTCCTGCATCACGACATTCAACTAGGGATTCCTTAGGCGTCCAGGGGTATATCTTCATGGACAGACATAGCAAAAGACTTCTAATAGCCCATAGGGACGGCGTGCAATATGGCCAACCCATTTCAGGCGATCCTCTTGGAACATATCCGCTACGTCATGGACCCCAAGATTATCTCGAATAAATGTATTGCGCATGTGATCTGACTGCGATACGCCACACATCCACATCAGCATCTTCATTTCCGTAAAGGTCCTGAGTGTACCGAGATAGTGCTGGCCTATGATAGTGAATATTTCACTATCGTATACAGGATTGGTGCTATTTCAACTCTCATGGGAAAATGTATGTAAAAAGTTAAGTATGATAAATTTCCTCAGTTTCACTCACTTTTTATTTTGCATAACAGGGCAGGCAATTTTTTGTTAGGACTCTCCGTTCTTTGTCCTCTTAATGATATTTAAAGTTATTTTTATTTTGTCGGTTTGATAAGGCAAAGCGCAAAGTCAAATTTCATCACTCAACGCGTTATGTCTTGAAAATGATACAGATACATTTTTCTACCTACTTTGTTAAACGAAAGAACAAGAAAAGTGAATACTTATGTGATATGTGATGAAATACGAATAAAATATTTCAATGTCTATAAAGTAATCAAAATTTTTAATAATATAAAAATGAAAAAATTTAGAAGTCAGAAGTGGAGTGGAGCGAAGTGTTTTATCACTAAGCTCCCTCCAAAAATATCAAGTGACTGTATCTACTTTTGATTCAAAACACACAACGTATTATAAAATAAAAATGGGATGGGAGAACTATGAAAATGTATAATTCAGTAAGCCAATAAAACGCTCGAGCATTCTTCTTGTGCTCGTCATCCTTCGGGAGAAATCGTCGGGCTCACTCGCTTGAAAGCACTCTGTGTGTGCTCAATACAGAGCACACACAGAGCAGTAGATTCCGGAAGAAAAAATAATGTAAAAAAATTCAGCTGACATGTAAATAGTTGTATAATAGATAAATTAAAATTTATTTTTTTTTAATAATTCATATTTTAAATATAATTTATTGTGTAGAATACATTTCACTTTAAATGTTCTAACACGGGTATAGATAGCATCTACATATATTGATAATAAATAAGATTTCCCTTTATTTAGTTTTGATGACAAAACTATTGAAAATGAATACCTATAGTTATAGTAAGATTTTTATTTTAGTAAAATACGCTATAGACCGTCATTTGCCGTACATGTGTACTCATTAGAACTGAGCCAGGGCGAATCACTCATTATAGAATGTGATATTTTATCTTTGAATTATATCATCAATTATTTATCTTTTAGTTATAAAATTAATTGATTCAATAAGATGACAAAATATTAGTTTCACTAACAAGAAAATAATTCTAACTCAAAGACTTTTTTTTTTAGCTTTATCATTCAAAGCAGAAGGAACCAGGGAACCTAGTGTTAATTAATTCTTTTCCACATTAACACTTCTGTTCTTTAATTTTCGCCGAAGTAAAACGACGCAATGAAAACATTAAATATATCACATCCCTGAGTGGGAATATAACCCAAACCGTCGTCGTCCTGTACCACGACGACCCTGAAAGCCTTAAATCCTTAAGTACTAAAATGAGGTTGTTAAACTTATTTCTTAATAAATGTAGCCCCACCTATATCCCAATTACGATTACAATCTCGTACATTATCCAATTATCCTGGAGCACATAAAAAAAAATCAATATTTATTTCATATTTATCCAAATGATAACTGATAATTATTTTTTATCGATTTCAGCATCTCTCTACAATATTCGTATATGGAATATATATAACACAGCATACAACATTTAAAAAAAATACAGACAAAAACAGAAAGACTATTAAAATTAATTACTTCTTACAACCTGAGCCCAGTAAGTACTTTACTCCTTCCTTTTCCTTATAAAAAACATAAAAAAAATCCGTGGCTTAGTTGCTTTCCTTAAAAGATTTTCCTAACTTGATAAACTGTTGTATCCTTGACATTTATTACGTAGGGCAGGTGTTGAGTTTACGAGCGGTCTGATGTGAATTCTGTATTGGAGAGTATATTACGTATCATTGTATAATGTGGTTATTACTGATACAGAGATACTGTTACCGTTGTTCTTCGTATTATTAAGTCTTTAGGGAAAAGCGAGAAAGGTTGTTTTTACTTTCTAAATTATTGTAACATTTGGTTTATTTTTGTTGTGGTGGTTTTGGTTGAAATATATTGTTTAAATTTCGTATATTTTGATTTCTATAGCTTAAGAGAAATTTTAGGTTCCTGCTTCAGTTTATTCTATTATTATATTCAATATATTTATAATCTTATGATCATACATTAATTAATGTATTACAAAATTATATTAAAATTAATTTATAAATATTATTAATAGTATTGTAAATTAATATTTAAAGTATAGACTTGAGTTTATAATAAAATAGAGAGATCAATTTATCTAGAGAGAAGTTAGGTGATATAAAAAAAATATAATATAATACTAAATGTTGTCATTTAATATGTTTAAATATTTTATTAAGCTCTAAACTTTACTAGACAATTTTTAGGTACAGATTTCATTATACTATTTGCAAGTTAGTGTACTTCTAGCTGATACTATTTTACTGGCTATTTTTTATGTTAAAAAGTCAAATTTACAGCTTGAATGTTATTTCAAATCACCACAGACCTTGGCACCCATATAGATTTCTTATTCTTCCGTGTCTTTCTACAAAAACAACAAATATTCTAAATTTCATGCATGTATACTAATTGGCTTATAAAAGGCTCAAAAGTTGTATGAAATAGTTCAAGTAAAATATAAGTTGCGCTTTTCCAGTATCTTAACTTGGCTGTACGCGCTGGCGCGTGTCTTGATTCAGAGGTTTTTATATACGTACTTAACGTTTTATTTTATTTCTTCAACAGGCTTCTGTTTCGGCGAATTGCTATTAAAGCCGTGAAATCGATTCCCATAAATTTTCTATGTTTTTCTTTACCTACCTACTTATATCTGTCATAAATCATGATACATTTTTTGTGTGAAAAAAGATTGTATATAAATCGTAAGCTTGAACGAAAGAGCGAAAGTTGTATTTTCTTGCAATTTTGTATAACGTAAAGACAATTTAACGTCTACTGCGGGCTTAATTTAAAAAAAAATCTTCAACTGGTGAAGCTGAGGTCCAATCGGACACAACCTGAACTTCCCTGTGGCCTCCTTCAGAATGAAAACAGAAGATTTGAGTGCAGCATCGGTGTAAAGTCTACCGTGAGGCCGATTTGACCTCAGACCACATTGTACATATTATTAATTTGAAGTAATGACGACAACATATTGGTACTGTACATAATGAAATGAAAAAAAAAACGAAATAATCATAGTCGCATAACCCACCCGAGCGAAGTTTCATATACAATACAAATACACAACAAAAATAAAACAAATCAAAAATAAACCCTTTATATTCGAGCAACGTCCATCACCACCTCACATCTGATACGGATCGTCGAAAGTCGCGTTGTTGGCTTATTAGTCTCACCTATTGTGTTACCGGTTCGCCCTTGGACGGAGGAGGTCAGATACCTATCGTTCCTCGCAAGCAATCTATCAAACGCGGGTCACATACGTATTAACTTATACGGGTATACTAGAATGAGAAAACTCGGCAAATATTTTTACGTCTTAACGAGTCTTGGTCGTTACTTAAAGTGGATGAAGTGGTATCGTAGAGAGCTTTGTGGTATTATTCAATATTTTTATATTGTAAAAATTGGCTGTTAACATGTACAAATTGGCTTAATAAAATTATATGAAATATTTAAATGGAAAAAGAAAAACATGCAGCAAAATTGTGTTCATATTACATTTTGATGTGTTGATAGGTATTTGACACAGATATAATTTGTGTTACGTTATGTTATAGAACTATTACGAACAAACTGAATAATATAAATTTGTTATATTATATAAAATAAATCAGATTCACGCTGTATCCCGCACACAGCAAGGTAGGCAGAGGGAACTTAGTGTTATGACACTCCGTTTCCCACTTTCTGCCCAATTCTGGAGGCATTGGGTGTTGAGTGGCAGAACTCAACGGCGCGCTTAACCTCGACACCAGAGCGAAGAAATGGAAATATAAATTTAAGTAAATATTTCATCGCCTCAAGTGGGGATCGAACGCATAACCAGTCGGTTTTACAGTCACACCTCGTGCCGCTGCGCCACGAGGGGCCTTGATAATATATAAATTATAACATATTTGTTAAATGACTTTTTAATCGAAGAAGAGCTTTTAATATATGTATAACTATGTTTGATCTTGTTAAAATAATAATTTCAATGAAGTTACAAAAGACAGCAAAAATTGAAGAATATAAAGTACATTAAAGTCACAGCATGAATTTTAATGGAAATTTCCACAATAATAGCTTAATTTATCCCGATGAGGTAAAGGTTCTCGGGGATAAATAATACATTTTTATATGAAAATTGCCTTCGAACTATAAAAATTATTCACATAAGCATTATTATCCATTAGCACAGAGTTGTCTTGTTTTATTTTTTCTTCTTCCTTTTCTAAATATATATTTTTATATCGATAAGGAGATAGAGAAGAGAAATACTCGGGGCATTTATTTAATTTAATTTCTCTTATGTAGTATGCAAAAAGTTTCTATAGTATTCTATCGACTACAGTAGTCGATGTCTTTCTATCGAATGAAAATGAGTCCTGTGTCTTTTATGGTTTCATTGGAATTCACCTGGAAAAGATCCAGTGCCTCCGATAATGTTCAATCGGAAACAAAATCAAATAATATTTTTTTAAGAACAGTACATCTATTTATGATTCCAAGGATTCAATATTTAGATATAATGCCATATATAAAAATTATGCTAATACAAGACAGAGCGTGGGGTTGAGTTCCCGCATTTAACACAACGTACACACACACACACACACACACACACACACACACACACACACACACATACACACACACACACCCCTAAACACACACACATATACTAATATGTGAGTTTAAATTAATTATAAACATATACTAAATACTAAAGATAATTCTAAGGTCTATACTGTTAATATTTTTCCATATCTGAAACCACTCTTATTATAAATTATGAAAGGGTGAGTGCCTGGTGATCTGTAAAACAGGTATATACCCAGTATGGACACCAGTCTCTCACATTAGCTTTTTAATGTTCACCACTGGTTTCTTTGTCAAATGTATATTTTTTATGACCAAGCTTTGTGAGATGAAAATAAAGATTTATTTATTTATTATTTATTATTATTTAATGTATGGAACACTGGAACTAAGACTCTCGTCTTAGTATATGAAACATTTTTTTTGCAGAAAAGGAGGAAATAAAAATAGTAAATATTTTATTTCCTTGGATAGAAATCGAACCGACGACCTGCAGCGTGTACAGTCACATGCTTGTGCAACTGCGCCATGTCATGCCGCACTGAAACAAATTTTCTTATTCACTATTTACATTAATACAAACGTTATTTTTATTATTTGTATTTTTATACTAATTTAATTATTTTAAAAATTATATTTATCTTTTAGAAACAAATATCAAAACGATATTTAAACGTCGCATTTAAATTTCAAAAGAGCCAAGTATCCATAATATAATACATTTGAAAGTTTTTACGTGATTCACGAAAAGGTAGAGCCAAATTACAATTTTATTATAATTTTATGTAAAAGTGTCAAGTATGCATACCTGTTTGAGAGCTGTTTCACAATGAAAATACGTAGCTCGAAAATTCAGGTAGTTGCCTTATAGTTTTCGCTTTTTATGCTTTAGACTTAACGTTTGTGGCGTGAAGGTAATAATTTATAGTTCTTTTACTTATTTAGAAAACGTATACAAATTTGAACGCAGCAGGACTCGAACCCGCGCCTCCTGGAAACCGATCAGACCAGTGGTCGGTTTCCAGGAGGAGCGGGTTCGAGTCCCGCTGCGTTCAAAATTCTAAATAATTATTTTTCTTTCCTAAGTGTAGAATAACAATTTAAAAATGTTTAAAAATTATATTTCTTTTGGTAGTAAGAAATACATTTCTTGTAATTTCTTTGTATTTTTGTAACGTAAACTGAGCAAAATTGTATTAAATTTTTTGGTAATTTCAGAGAAAAAGCGCGTCCAGAGCGTATTTAAAGTTATTAAAAAATAAACTACTGAAGAAAATTTAACCCAAGTAAGTATCAAATCCACAACCAACTAGATAATGTAACTATTGTTTTACTATTTTCCTTAATTATAGTTAAGTTAGTAATTATATAATACTAGTGAATAACACGCGGCTTCATCCGCTTCACTTTATTTACTTATAATAGTCTATGTGTTATTCTAATGTATAACCTATATTACTGGAAAGTTTCACCTAAATCTATTCAGGAGTTTTTGCACAAAAGTGTAACAAACATGCATCCTCACAAATTTTCACATTTATAATATTAGAAGGATTTGATACAATGTAAAAAAAATAACTTTAATAAATTTATATTTATAACGAATAAAGCTATTTCCAACTGTTTCCAGATATAGAATGCCAATAAAACATGTATAGCACCAATTTTCCTTTACCTATCAATTTATCACACGTTGTACGTCTTTTGAATCGTAATCAGAACCTACTTTGAATCTTAGACTTACATTAGGTATTTGGTTTATACATATATCTTACATTAGGTATTTGGTTATTACATAAAAAAAGGTATTTTTTTAGCATTTCTTACATTTTAGACGTTCTTATCTTAATGTTATGTTTGTGGATTTAATTCTACTTTGGGAAGTATATAGTATTATATTGAACTAATATTTTTAATAATAGTTGCATTCAATTTAAAAATATTTTTTATCAAAGAAAGTGAAGTTAGGTAAAAATTTACGTGTTGGCGATACTTAACACTGAGTTTAGTCTTTTTTAAAAATACAATTATTCCCTCGAGTGAGGGACCATGAGCATTACGTTTCCACTTAGTCACGAAGGTTAAAAAAAATGTTTAAAAAAATTAAACTAAATCACCTTCACGCTGTATCCCGCACACAGGAGGGTAGGTAGACGGAACCTAGTGTTAAGACACTTCGTTCCCTAGTTTTTGCCGAATTCTGGAGGCATTGCGTGTTGAGTGGCAGAACTCAACGCCGCAAAAAAAAATCTAAATAAGTAAATATTAAAAATGTATTTTTATGGTTCCGTACCTTTTAAGGAAAAAAGAAACCCATATAAGATCACTTTGTTGCCCTCTATCTGTTTGTCTGTCTGTCTATCTGTCTGTCTGTCAAGAGCTTTTATCTCAGGAACGCTTGGAGATATTAAGTTGAAACTCAAACCATATACTCATAACTATAGCCCCATGATTTCCTAAAAAAAAATACTTCTACATTTCCTTTTCAACCCAGCAAGTATCATATTAACATTAGTCCCTAAACAAGTGATGAATCCGTATCATTTCGTATATTTACATTGGTCTAAAATAAACAGACGATATGTCAAGGTAAGCCCTCAGAGAACATATTTAAACCCGAACAGCCTTGAATTCTTTGGATTGCAATATATACCTAATTACGTATATACAAAATATTTTTAGTACTTTCACGCTATTGATTTGGTTTACGATTTACTTTGGTTTTATAACTTACGGTTTTTTTTACCTTAAAACTTTAAGTGTAGGCAGAGAGAAGCTAAAGTAAAGACACTTCATTCTCTACATTCTCCCTAGACTTCAAAATAGTGCCTGATGAGTGGCGGAACTCAACGCTTTGCCACGTTTTATTACTATTTAGAATTTTGATATGAAAACTGTTTATTTCTCTGAGTCCACGATTATTTGTATTATAGTATTCATATTAAGGCGTTGTCACACTAAACAACGATGGCATCTTGTTTGTTACTAAATTTCAACGATCCGTTTATGTTTAGTAAGTTTTTTTAATGTAAAATATAAATAGATTCATTTGTACCAAATTGATTTGAATTGTATTACTGAAAGCACGACAGGTTGTGGGTTCAATTCTCATTCGAAGAAATGAAATATTTAGTATTTTCATTTTTTCGCATTAGTGTCGAATCATAGTGCAGCGTTGAGTTTCGCCACTCAACATGAAATATCTTCAGAATTCGGTGGAAAGTGGAAAGAGGAGTGTCTTAAGACTAGATTCCTTTTACCTATCCTATTATATGCTGGATACAGTGTGAAACTGAAAAAAATATAGAAATGAAATTTCTTTTAACAGCAGAAAATGCATTTTGCAGATTATTTTTGAGCAAGGCATCAAATTGCCTCGTGTAAGTGATACTGTAGGATTTGCCTCACAAGGCGTTTCGACGCTCCCTCTAAAATCCAGTGAAAATATCGTTTATAGAATCATAAATAGGACTTTCTTTTACTCTTTCTAGTAAATACATTAGTCCGTCAAAAAGAAAGATTTTGCCGTTGGTGACTAAATTCCGTTCTTTTGTTCTTTTTAATTACCTCCGAAGAAATCCCCTTTGATTTTCACCCAAATTCAAGACACAAAATGTTAATTAGTAGAATATAACAATTTAAAAATCATTCCACAGCTACTAGTTGGTCGAACCCACAACCATTACGTTTACAATCAAGAATTGCGCCATTGTGAAATGATGGCCAACGATTTACTTATATTGGAATAATAATTATAATGCTGCATATTACAAAAAATAGAGAAGCGAGACAAAAACCAAAATCAAGAAGCATTGTTTTAATTGAAAAATAATAACAAATTATATAAAAAATACAACCTTACCCAAGAAATAATAAGAAAATTTAAAATATAAACATTTTCACTGAAACAACTCAAATGGACTGTCAAATCCGTTACTAATGTATCTACAGTTCCACAGTAAGTGTATTCACACAGACTAATAATAATATAACAGTGTCTAGACTAGCTGTCTCTGTATGCAATTTAGTCCATTCTGCTCCACTTTACCAGATATTTAAAGCGTCCACGACAATACATTTAAATTTTATTATTTTATTTAATTTAAATTTTGATATACTTAAACTTATATTGCAATATTAAATAATAAACTATATAACAAGAAACTTTCGTTAAGATATATTCTTAATTTTACAAATAATATTCCATGATATTGGTGAACACTCCCAACTAGGATCTTTCGAAAGAGTATGCATGTAGTGTAATTGTATAACTGTCTAATATTCATTAATTTAGTGTTTTGATATATTTTTTTCTGTAGATGTTAGAAATAATTCAATAGACAATCAATACTCAAGTTCTTATTTTTTTTTTGTTTGCTCAAATTATTTTTGCTTATTTATTCTTATTTTTTCTTTTTAGAGGCCGGTCGTGGCGCAGCGGCACGAGGTGTGACTGCTAAACCGACTGGTTGTGGGTTCGATCCCCACTCGAGGAGATGAAATATTTACTTAAATTTATATTTCCATTTCTTCGCTCTGGTGTCGA